>CAHIKZ030004135.1:1430000-1445000 GCA_903632075.3 Acanthosepion pharaonis
AAATACTTTAAATTTAATTATATAATTAAATTAAAACATTAGTTCCATTTCATCTTCAAGCAAATATTGGAATAACTTATTTTTAAATTTACTGAGTTTTAAACGCACATATAAATTCATAAATTACTGTTTCCAAGGATACAGAGAAATCCAATCATTCAGACAGAGGCAGTAGCGTGTTCCTTTTTATTAACTATTGTTGCATCAATTATGAGTTACGTTCGAAACTTTTTTTTTATAAACTTAGTAATAGTTTCTCATGGATGCACAAAGGACATGGGTCACTTAATGACCTACATATTCTAGCTTGTCTTATTAATTTCCATTTGACTCTACATTTGAACATTTTTAGGCATATAAAACAACATGCCTGGCTGAATACACAATTCCGTAAAATCCTTTTTGAAAACACAACTATACTTAAACATGAAAACAATAAACAAAAACTAAAAATTCTTGAAGCTATATACATAAAACATTTGAAACCTGAACAAAATAAACTACAAAATCTCCACAAATATTCTTAAATGCCTATAATTGATAATAGAAGCCATTGGTTTATACCAACGGTTTCCCATGCTTAATACTTCTCATTTTCACTTTTGTGTAGTCATGTGTGACGTCACAAGCTGCAATATGATTTTCGCTTCTGCATCTCATATACACAAGTTTGTCGTTGCTTTGAAATTATTCATGCAACAGAAGCAGACTATCATTATTGTTTTGTCCGTGTATTGGTTGATATATTGAAAAGTAATTGTCATCTTTGATAATTTCTTATGTAAGCTGAAAGCTTAGATTGGATTTAGACATGTATCAGTATGGTGATTTCCTTTCATTTTTCAATGATAATGTTATTAAGCTTATCAGAGAATATGAAAGGAACTTACTTAAAATAAATAGACAAAATTTGTCTATATTATTTAATGAAACATGCATTAATGAAAAATTGCTACCTAAATATACACAATATATATATATATATATATATATATATATATATATATAGAGAGAGAGAGAGAGAGAGATAGATAGATAGATAGATAGATAGATAGATAGATAGAATCTTAACCTTTTCAAGTTGAGGCTCAACATTGATATCTATCCTACATATCCTCATAATTTGCAACCCTTACTCCAATACTATACTTCCTTAAAACATCCCCCATGAGTGACATGTAAGCTTTGTATTGGGTGAACAATAGTAAAAAAAGACATATATATATATCAACCACTACTCTATTCCATAAGGTTAACTTCATGCACCACAATGCAATCTATATGATGGAGTAATGGATAGCAGCTAGGATTGAGGAATTGGAGAGCTGAGTTCAAATTCCAGTTGAATCAATTACATTTACTTATGTGCTAGTACCCTTGAGAAAGGTATGAATCCTCTTCTTCTCCCCCCTCCAGCTATGGGCAAATAGCAGGTTAGACCAGGTTCTATAGCCTTGGATGGTAATTGGTCTACTGCAGACAGAAATGGCAACCTACTGTGGGAAAAAAATCTGCCTCGTCAGTCATGTATCAAAAAATACTTGATCACCTAAGTGGGTATCATGCATGGCACATAACTGACTGATGGACTCAGATGATGCCAGAGAAGACTTTGCACTCTATGTCAAAACAGATCATGAAAGAAACCATTTGCATCAGCAGGTGGGCCTGAAAGATAACTTCCTAGCAATCAGGTGGCTATTCCTGATATGTAAACATATAATTGACCCAACTACACTAAGGATGTGCATGCTTGGGAAAAAACATTTGACAGATATATAAACATCCACCTGAGAGGGGAAAAAAGCAATCTCTCACACCCTGGAAAGAAGGTAGAATCCATATTTGAAGAAGGCATCTAGGCTGTATATCTATTAGTGGACAGTGACTGGCAAAATCTGGAGTTGAATAAAATGTAATGTTACATATCAAAGATTGGGTTTTGTCTTTTCATTAGTAATGTCTGATGATAACATCACAAGAATATATTGCTTGGCAATTAGATCTCCACCAGCATAAGAAAATACTCTTAGGCAATAAACATATACAACATGATATTAACAGTAAAAAAAAGTCTAAATATTAAAAGGCCTAAGTATAAAATGAAAAAAAAATGTCCAAAACAAAGCAAAATCTCCTTTAATATTGGAATTAATGTTTTTAATGTATTCAACAACTAATGATACATTTAGCTAATGTGACATCACCATAAACTATGAAGGCCAATTATTCTTCTATATGCCATGTCCCATTCAGGACATTGTCAATCATGGCTCTCCACAATTTCCTATCCTTTGTAGCTCTTAATGCATTTTGTCTTTTTGTCTATCTAGCTATTTACCACTTTCTCTTTGTTATCTTTCTCTCTTTCTCTTTCTCTCCCTCTCTCTCTCTCTCTCTCTATATATATATATATATATATATATATATATATATATTGATTAAAAATGCTTTGTTTGCTTAAAAAAGAAAATATATCTTTCTCATAAAAATAATCCATATGTTGAAATGTTTTGAAATATTAAAAAAATCTTTTCTCTTTATTAAATAAGTTATAAACATTTATTATTCTTATATGTTTATGATCTGTCATCTTTAATGGTAAATACTAATGTAACTCAGGTAAACTTGCTAATCAGTCAAGAATAACTGAATCTATTCATTAATTCTAAACACTTTTGGTGCTCAAAGCTAAGTCAGAAAATCTCATTACACCAAATTGTTTAAATTCAATTAATTTAATTAAATTGCAAATCAGATAAAATCATTTATTTTTCTCTGATGTGGCTATATGAGTTTATTAAATGTTGCCATTTGCAAAAACAATTTAGATGATATTCTATTTTAAAATCATAATAATAAAACAGGGAACACTGACTTCCAAAATCATTGCCCTAAAAGTTGAAATATCTACAAATAGATATTTAATAAATGGTATGTTTTGGCAGGGCAACAGTTTCTGTGACAAAACAGACATTGTTAATAAATAAGTAGTTTTAGCTTTATGCTTGCATTCACACAACTTAGAATGAAATCATCTTATAGAATTGGTGAAGGGGGAGGAACACAGAAATAATTCTTTGTTACAGAATGGTTGCTGTAAAAAAACTAGATTCAGCTGCATATTTGTTTAAAAAACATCAATAAATTTTTGTCTGTATTTTCCAACAGACAAAACGTAGCCAGCCTCTTGCTGCTTTTTTGCTATTTTCATGAAAAGTATTCAGTCAAACTACATTCCTTAGCTTCAACAGTTCTAACCTTCATGAATAGGACCTGCCATGTGACACACATTGTAGCAAACCACCCTCATTCCCTTTGTAGTTCATTGGTGAGATGTAAATTCCACTTGAACAGCTTCTCACAAAATGTTGCTTTATGGAATCAACTCCAAAAAGAATCACTACAATCTTAACTTGATCGTCTGGGATGAGGAGTTTTCATTATTTACTGTCAGATTAATTGTTGTTATTATAACGTTTCAGCTGTTATTCATCCAGCATCTGTCAGTCTAGATAAACTTCAGGGAATTTTGAACTGAACTGTTCATTTAGATTCTCTTCTCCATGTCTAGGGATATCTCATCTTGTCCCTGTTTTTTAGCATTGCACAGTTTCAACCAAGTCTGAGTTTGCTTTAATCCTCTTCAACATAGAAACAATTGGTGACATAGTCATAGTGATTTCAATCCCTGGAATGGGCAGATTCCAGATACTAAGGCAAATTAATTAAAGACTATTTAGAGAATAAGGATTGATAAGAATGGTATCCAATAATTAGAGTTTTAAATTTGTCACAGATACTCTAATTTATCAATCATTAATACATAAACTTCATAGATACAAGCATTAACTCATGGCTAAAAGATAGAAAGTGACTCACCTGGGTATCTGAAATTCATCCCTGACAATACCTCCTAATTTCAGAGGAGATCAGAGTATTCTTCAGTTAAATCCAATTAGATCACATATATATGGATAAACATTTTCTTTGAAAAATTTACATTAAGAGAGATGGTTTATAAACTGGCAAGGCTGTTGCTTTTCAAAAATAATAGAAAAAAAATTATCAAAAAATATTTGCTAATAACTGTAATTAGTTTAAGGCAACATAGTGTAGTATGTTCTTCATGATAGAAAATATCAGATGATCTGAATCAAATTTTGTATCAATTGGCAAATAGGTCTCATTCTTTTACTGTTGAAATAGTAAGATGTAACCATAAGTTCTATTCTAAAGGTTTCTTTTCTTGCACTTCTCACCTGTGGAACTCTTCTGATATATTGCTTCTCTGCTACTTACACTTTTAAGAAAATTAAATGCAAAGTTAATCGCAAGCTTCTGTCTTCCTGAATCCTATAGTTTTATTGTCATTTCTCCTCATTCTTTTTCACTCTCATTAACTCCTTGCATGTTAGTAGCACTATCACCTTGTTTGGGGTGAAATGATTAAAATGATTAAAATATAAAGAAAAAAGAAAAAAATATCCAAAGAGAAGTTGGTCTATGATGGCCCAAATATGTACTGGGCTGATTAAAAGATATCAAAGTAGATTTTAGCACATAGTGTCACACCAAAGTATCAGAGAAGCCAGGTATATCAGATGGTTGGCCTCATAACCACCTCTCACATAGTAACATGATGTCAGTGGCTGCCCCTGATTTTTAAACAGGTGTTCACCCTAACTGTACTAGAATGTGTACAAGTGGGACAACTGGATAGCAGGAAAACATATAAGTGTCCCAATCGAGAGGAAAAAGACAGAGTCTCTCATATCCTCATGAGAAGGTGAACTAACTTTGGAGAAGGCCTTTGTGAAATTACCCCACATTATCTGCCAGAAAACTTCTCTTCACACCCACTAGGTGGCATTGTATAAAGCAGTATAAAGAACACAATCTCACTCTTTTTTTACTTTCAAATCACAGGATCCTGTTGTGACAAAATATGTCTGATTTTACTCTGGTAAATTTCTTAGTCTCCAGAAACTATCTCCTATTTGGAAGAAAACTCATAAAACTACAATAAAACCACCACTAAAACCTATCACATAAATATATATCTCTCCAGCACAAGAAAATATGCCAATTCAACAAATGAGACACTGTCACTACAAATTGGAATGTTGTCAGAAACTAATACTTGTTGTGAGAATCAAAAGTATCATCATTTTATGCCTCCTAGTACATTTGTCCCACAAACAATATTTGGTTGACTCATGTGAGTCCAGGTAAAAAAACAACATGCAAAACATGAAATTCAAACAACCAACAGTTAATAAATGTATTAATAAGTCAGATTAGAGAAGGATGAAAGAAAGAAACAAAATTGAAATTACGAACAGTTCAATACAATCTTCAATCTGTGTCTCTAAAGTACTTACATGCATTGTGTCTATCGGAGCAAAAGGAAATATGTCTTGCCACTCCAAAATTCAAAGATTAAAGAGGAAGGGCCTTTCAAATATCATGGTGCCTGTGATTATTGTCATGGAGCTGTAATCCAACATACTCCAACGTCATTACAGGTTTTTCAAAGAGATATATTGTCAGTCACTTTCTCACTCAAAGTAAAGTGTCAGCAGTTTATTGAAGAATGTTTTCTTCTCTTCTTTTCCAGGCTATGTTACACCAGGTTTTGTACATAAATATATATAAAATTATTGTATATGTCAAATTAATTTATTTTGAAAATGTTGAAACTATCTACTGAATGCCATTACAATTAGTAACCCCTTCCTGTTACACTCCCAAAGCCACACACCCACTTGCCAATATTTATTGACAAAGTTCCATGTTGAATAAACAATAATTTTATGTTTGAGTGATTTAGTCTTGTGTTCTTACTAAACTTTACAATCATAACATTACAATAGTTTTACTTTGAAAAAGAAAATGAAAGCAGATATGTTGCTTCTATGTGAAAAGAATTTGTTTTAAAAAGAAATGAATAAGTAAAATGGAATGCAGATAACTATTAAATATGAAATGTTATTGTTTTTTAAAATGATATAAATATATTTTGGTATTTATCAATCTTACATTAATCTGGCTCAAGGCTGAAATAGTAAAATGAATATTACTTGTAATATATTACTATAAAACTATAACACCATAACAGATGGCTTGCGTAAAAGTATTAGTGACACTATGATATATGATGATATATGTCAATGAAAAGATGAAAAAGAAATAGGATAATATAAATGAGATATGTATGACTGTCAATGAGAACAAACCAAAAGATTTTATAACTAGAAAAACAATCTTTCAAACCCTGTAATCTTATTTAATTTTCCTGTATAAATTTTGTAATCTCATTTAATTTTTCTGCATAAATATTACACAAAATTTGAATTGTTTCATTTGGACTTTCCTAATCCCTACACATGTGACCTGGTTTATCTATCCTTCCTAATGATTTTTAGTTTATCCACGACAAAGCCACCAGCATCTTTTATAAGTAGAAGATTTACATACAGTTACAACAGCATTTTATTTGATCTAACAGTGATGCAACCAAAATTAAGATCACTAGTGGCTCTTAACAGCTTTCTAAACAAAACATAATGCACATAATTTTACTTTTGTAATATGTGATTCAGATATGTGGTGAATTAATCATTAAGTAAAATAAGCATATGCATCAAGGGAAGGGGGCACCACAGAAATTGTAATGATATCATATTGTACACAGCTAAAGAAATACATCGAACACAATTTACATTTGAATCAAACAGGCTCCATTATGAATGGGAAGACAACTGACCCACAGCAAATCTTTATTGACATTCTGATTGGTTAATAAGGGAATAAGCTAAAGAAGATAATGAGGTTTGTATTTACTCAATGCATCACATCTGCTCACCTGAATAATTTATTTTTATTTACAGTAAGTTTCACCCTGTACAAGGCCCAGGGGTCACTCAAGGTAGAGGATTACATTAAGGAATGGTTTATGTGAATAGGAAGGGGAGATAACAATTGACCCTATACATGAACAGGTTAAGATTGTAGTGACTGAGGAAATATCCTCTTGGGAGTCTGTTCCATAGGGCAGTAGTTTGCAGGAAGAAGCTATTTACTTACTTCTCGCCAGTGGAATATGGAGGGAATATGGATGGTTTGCTGCTAATAAATAGCCCCCTTACACAAAAGTACTATTGATATTCTCTGTCGGCAACACTTTTGATCAAGAAACCACCCAAAACTTTGTCTGTTTTAATGTATGTTTTCAACAATCTCTTCTTATTTTTTTGACTGTATCATGTTATCATTTTTATTCTTTATTTTTTCTTTAAATTTCTGTCTTAAGCCTTGCTTTGAGGCAAATATGGGTATATGTGTGTGTGTGTGTGTGTGTGTGTGAATTACAATTAATGAGATCCAAATGATTTACCTCATACAGATGATCATTTCATCCATGGGAAAGTAGTTTTCCCTGAACTTATCAATGCAAATACATTTACTAAAAGGAATAAAATCTCATGGTTCTTCACAGGAAATTTGAAAAGCAAAGGAAGGAAAGAAGGAAAAAAGTAAAAGGAAAGAATAAAAGAAGAGGGAGTAAGAATTGGCCTAAAATAGAGGAGGGAGTTATCTAGATATACAGAGGTAAGGAACCTAAGGTGGGTGTGGTGGAGTTGGATACAGATGAACACAACCGGTTGAAAATGGACACTGACATAAATGTAACCTATGAACACTTGTACAAGGAAAAAGAATGAACAAAAAAAAACGGTATGAAACATTTTAGAGAGGAGCTTAAAATTATTATAGAATGGGAGTAAGAATTTAAAATTAATACTTTTATAAAAAATGTTAATATTAATCACTTCAATATTACATCTTTAACTATATAGTAAAAAGTTATATATATATATATATATATATATATATATATATATATATTTAAAGATATTTTTTGTAGGTACAAAATTTAATGATCGAAATAAAAGTGTAAAATTTAATATTACAAGACATATTAAAACAATATTAAATAATAAAAAAACTCAACAACCAGGTGGGGGAAGCAACCGGTTTCGCTCCCGCTCGTCAGGGTTCCACGGGAGATTCAAAATTAAAACAGAAATGTACAATAAGAATAGGTGAAAAAAAAAAAAAAATATACACATATATACATATATATATTTGTATATATGCAAGAAGGAATATATATAAATATATATGATGTTTATGGGTATCTGTACTGTTTACCTGCACATTAATTTAATGTTGTTGATCACATTATATTTAATGCAAGATATTATGGCGTGGTAAAATGGCTAGTGAGCAAATATTGTATGCTTTCCAAACAGTGAGGTTTAGGCATATTTATATGCAAATAAAAAAAAGTTAAAATGACCCAAAAAATAGAGGCTTTGCAATTCCTACCCAATCTCCATACTAGTAGAATAGTTACTTGTCCCAACCAGACACTTAGACACTCCCATGAAAGTACCATTGATATTTTCTGTCAGCAAAACTTTTGGTTAGTATTACTAATTAACTTAATAAAATTTAATTTTTGTGAACAGGGGTAAACTGCCTTCATGTTTGTTTGCCATTATTTTAGCTGTGTGATTCTGTGACACACTCGTTTGTTGATTACATGACCACTTCTGGTCACAGTTCTGTTAGAATCTGGCTGTGGCTCATTTGACAGTGGCTGCTCAGCTGTGATTGGTTCTTTCGTGGTTGATGTTCTTCTGGGTTCAAACTGATGATCATCTTATCTTGATGGACATATGTGCCTTCAGTTCCTTCTATATTTATTTCCAGTTAGCATTTATAATTGTCCAGAGTAGTGCAAATAAAGGGTCTCAACTAAGAATGTGCATCGTGGAACAAGATTTAAACTTGACTCTGATTTCTCATTCCAGTCAGGTTCATTACATTCACTTGTGCAAATACTCTAGGGTAAGGTATGAATCTATCTATTTTCCCCCTCTATCTGTGGGTTGCATAGTAGGATAGACTGGGTCCTATAATCTTGGTTGGCAACCAGTTTACTGGAGGAATGGCATTCTACTGTGGAAAAATTTGCCCAAGCATGTATCACATATGGCACTTGACTGATATTTGATTCATGTCAGGAAATATTATATGGTCTGAATCAAATTTAATCTCAATAAGGAACTGTTGTTCTAAGAGAAGTTAATATGGAATAACCCCAGTATGTATTGGACCCACCACAGATTTTGTACTTGTTACATCAGAGCATCAAAGAAGCAAGGTGCATCAGTAAGTTGACCTGGAAGATAACCTCATAGCCTCAGATACATGCCTCACAGGATGTCAGTGGTTACCTCTGATATGTAAATGAATAAAACAACTGGATGACAAGAAGATATGTATACCCTACCTGAGAGAGAAAATACAGAGATTCTCTCACATTCTCATGAAAAAAAAAATGCCATGTTTGGATAAGCCACAAATCTACTCACCAATATTAATTGACAAAGTCCAGAGTTAAATAACCCATGATTTTCCATGGGAGACTTAATCTCATATTTTTATTAGCCTCTACAATGATAACATTACACAAGACACACTCGAGGTACTGGGTTACATAATAAATGGTAAGCGGCACAGTTTATGAGGATATGCAGGGAAGATAATGGTTAGCCGTAGACTATAGTGATTGAGGTAGCATTAGCCTGAGATTCAGTTCCACAACATAATGGTTCATGGGAAGAAGTTGTTTGAATAGAACTTACATCTCACCAATTGAATACAAAGGTAAGAGTCTGATAGAATCTACTTTGAATATTATGTCACTTCCTACAAGCCTTTATATAAGGAATACATGCTTTGCCTTTTTGCTATTCTCAACTAGTCACAATTTTCTGTGTGTAGTCTTGAAATACATTTATAAAATGCAACAGTAAAGATCATCAGTGATGTTACCCTGGCTTCATTACGAATTTCGGGTATTGCAACATCAGATGCGTTCCAACATGTACCCCAACCTGTTGACAGGCCGCCTCTCCGCATAATTCGCTCAAAAATATATTTATTACTGTATAAAATACAATAATTTTGGCACTTAGAAATTGAGAAAGGCTGGTCTTCGCTAACTATCCTGGTCCTAGTTAATCACGATCACGACCCATTCATACGATACAATTTATCCGTTTCCTAAAAGAACTCATCCATCACCATTCAATCCTACATATACAATATATTCACAGGGGAAACCTACAAAAACACCTCATGATATTTGCTGGGCACCTCGGCGTATTGGTTAGCAAGCTTGTCTCGCTAAAACAGTTACAACTAAATAATGAGTGCTCCATAATTTCAGCCTTGTGCCACATCTAAGCTACGCTTAGAAAATCGATATAAAAATAATTCGCTCAAAAAATATTATATCAGGCGGTAGATTTTACTTTTGTAGCGGCATCGAGATTTGCATTAGCTAATCAGATTTTGTTTTGTCTGCTGCGTAATTTCCAGTTTTGAATTTCCTGCACATGCGCCAACGTTATGGTAAGTTTTTTTTTTTTGTTTTTCTTTTTCCCTTCTTGATTTTATATTTAATTAAAGTAAAAAAAATTCCATGTGGTATTAATTGCCGTATTATGTTATGGTCTCCTCAACATATGTCCATACATTCACCTGTGAGCCGGTCTTAATGGGTTTTTCTTTTTAAGCATTTCACCCCATGCAAGGTGGGATGCCATTAGTACACAAGGGGTTACAGAGTGGGAGCGAGAGTAAAGAGGCGTGATGAAGGAAAGGATGAAGAGAAAGACAGGGAATAGGTCAGGGCATCTGGAAATGTTGATTGAAAAAAAGCAAGCACAAACAAACCTAAGTTCGGGAATGCTATACCGCAGTCCTTTATTGTTACGGAAAGTCAAAACCAACGGGGAGATGTTCCGCCGTGGGGAGATGTTCCGCCGTGGGGAGATCATAATAAGCTCGATTGAAATTGAATCCGTTGACTTTGTGGGTTCGAAAGCTATTTGATGCCAGCTTTCTTGGTAAACATGAAAACAAGATGACAATTTTTTTTTTTTAAATAAACAAAAACAAAAACTAAATTACTTCTACTTCAATTGGTCCGCCTAAAATCCTTTGACCCCTCACCTGCGAATATCTAACTACGGTCTTTAAAACTAAAACACACCGTTCGCTTCATTTCCACGCCAAAAAAAAAAATGCAAGCTAACTTGCTTAATAAAAGGGTGAGGGAACAAAAACTCAACGATCGGTCTTATTCATTCTTTAATCCACGGCTCATTCCTTTCCATTCCTACCGGGATTCTTCTTCAACTGCATCAGAGATTTCTTTCAGGACTTCTTTCTTTTTTGCTGCTTCTACGATTCCAATTTTCATTAATGCCTTGCTTAATGAGTGTCTCACGGAAAGTCTGCACCCCATTTCTGTTGAATCGAAGTAGGTTTTACAACCATTTTGCTGGCATCTTTCGACCAATTCCTGGTATTTCTCATGCTTTCTTTAATTAGAAAGCGTGATATTCTCCTCCCGTGCAACCAATAATTCCCAAATTGTTAATTTCTTTGCGTTGTTGGAATAAATTAATAGATCTGGGCGAAGTGTTGTCTGCCGTATATGACTTGGGTATTTCAATTGTTTGTTCAGGTCCATGATCAGCTACCAATAGGGTGCTGTTGAAAGCATACTTGGGCTATTCTTTACGGTTTTCGTTTTCTTTCCCCCGGCCTTAATAAAATGTATTAAACTAAATGCTCTCTATAACCTACTTTTTATTTGCACGACCTAATGGCTGTCGTGACTGCGTTCACTATGGCTCTGAGGACCTGGTCGTGACGACAACAATACCGACCATCTCCTAATGCCTTGGGGCAGCTGCTTAATATGTAAAGACCCTCTACTTCCACATAGTTGGGCGTTTCGTTCATTCCCCATAAATTTATATTTGCTGGACTTGGGAGAACGTCGTAGACTGATTTTACTAGGAAATGAATTCTACTGAAGTCAGCGCGCCATAATATAACGAATAATTGGCTTTTTTTTTTTACCTTCGGCTTTATTGTATCGTTTATTGGGAAAATAGCACGATTCTGTCTTCCTCTTTGCCGTGATTCGTATTAAGGCTTTTTGTCTTAGCTTCTCTTCTGCCACAGATAATTCCTTACTGGTGCTCCATTTTCTCCCTGTCCGGGTCTCTATTCCTGCTCCTGTCACTTTTTCTGGTCTTTAGATTTTCTGAATTGGGGGACCTCCCTAATCCGGTTTACTAGAAACTCTTCTTTGAGGCTGCGAAGTGGTAACTTTAGCTTATTTGTGTTACTATACAGTGCAGCACTGATTAAACTTCTAGGTAACCCAAGCCACCTTCTCAAGTGCATAGTTATTTCCCCCTCCAAAGTTTCCACCGTAGTGAGCGGTACTTCATATAGCTGAAGCGGCCATAGTACTGGGTAATAATGAATGTTGAAATACCCATGCTTTAAATCGAACTGGCAGGCCTGATTTATCAATTTTTAATAAAGCTGTGTCTAGGTCGTCAATAATCTGGTGGAGAGAGGCGGTGTCTTTCAGACTACTATGGAATATCTTGCCTAAATTCTTGATTGGTTTTTCTGGGATATTTGTTCCCGCAACAGTAAATCTATATTTGTCGGTGACCTGGCCTTTTTTAATCACTAGAGACATTAATTTAGCTGGTTTGAATTTCATCCTAGCCCAGTTCATGTTCCTTTCAAGACCCCTCAAGAGCCACCTGCCACCTGTTACAGAGTTCGTTGTGACTGTAAGGTCATCCATTTGTGGTGATCTTCATCATCATCACACACACACCCTTACAAATTCAAATCTTCAATAAAAGTCATTCATTGGATAAACACACAAGTGGACGTCGCAATCCACTCGCGCACAATATTTTTCCAACGCGTGACTAAGTCAAGTTTCCCGCCAAAAGCACTGTGATTCTGTCACGTGACTACTGTCTATGAAAACAAACACGAGTTTACCTTTCTTTCTCTTTTCTGCTCTCTTTTTACTCAGCCAAAATGTGATCTTCAAGAACTCTCGTCTTGACCTTGCGGTCAAACATTAAAGAACATTCCATACCAACATATACGCATTCACGTACGTACGAACTCTTACGAACTTCTCCAAAATAAGAACGTTCACACACACAGTGTTAATTGTCTATGTACTTTGTAAATGTTTTATTTCATATATATATTTGTTTATATATATATATATATATATATATATATATATTGGTCTTGTTTGTTTGTCTCCCTTATCTTCATTTGGACTTAATCCAAGTCCAACATTCTATTGTCTCTAGACATCCATTTAGCAGGAAATATAAACACACGTCTTTACATCGACACCCCTGGTCCTCTACACATGCAAGCTCTTATTGGTGACTGCCCTTGTCTCTGACTGAGGTCCACGGCACTCCTTCTCTGCAGCTTTGACAACCATATTCACACAGCTAAGGCTAAGAGTGCTGCTGATATTGTACAGCCGGTTATGATAACTATTTCAAGTCTGTGCAACGCTGAGGGAATGGTTCTTGACGTTACTCTCACCTGAAAGTTGTTATAATAGTCCATGATTAATTTTCAATGATACTAGGAATGTTGTGCCGTTCTAAATCTTCGCCCACGAGCTTGTGTGGAATCAACTCGTGTTTGCGAAATCCAACCATAAGACCGTTAAGTCACCTTTGTTTTTTTTTGGCTTCTCTCAGAAGTTGCGTGAGTACTCCTGTGTGTTAGAGGCAGCGATGCCTGCCTTCTGGACTGACGAGTCACTGTAGCCATTATTGACATTGTAGTAAGAGAGACATTTGGCCAATATTCCAAAGAAGATCTTGCACTCGGTGGTAAGTAGAGAAATGATACGAAATTTTTCAAACTCTTTTGAGGATTCTTCCTCAAGGATCCATATCCTTTTAGCATGCCTCCATTATGCGGCAATTCTGTCTTTCCTCCAGATCGCCCTTAACAATTTCCACAGAAAATGGAGTATTCCCATGTATCGCTTATATACAATGTAAGAGACTCCACTAGGACCCGATGACGATGCAGATCTCGATGCCCTGACCACCTCTTGAATGTCTTTCCAGGTTGGAGTCCCTGTATAAAATTCATGCTTCGGGGGTTCCTGGATAATCAACAGATCATTTGGGCCTTAATTCCTGATCACAGGAGGTGCTTCGAAAATAAACGTTAATCTCCTCTGATGTCTCTAAAAAGCCACTCTTCTTATCTCCAGGGATAGACCGAGCGAAGCTAAACGGATTCCATATGAAACTGGCTCGTTTCTTCGATCTTTCTTTCCTCCTCCTCCTTCTGTGCCATTCTGCTCTGCATAAATTCTTCAATTCATTTCTCAGGATGTCACGTGACTCTGATAGAACAAGTCTTTCTTCACTACTGGCAGATTTAAATTGTTTCCTGAGTATTCCGATTTTCTTTCCTCAGTTCTCTTATCTTTTGCTCTCTCCTGTTCAAATTGTAAGTTTTTTTCCTGGTATCGAATGTCAACAAAGCCAAACCTTTCTGTCGCCATGCTTACAATTATTGTTGTCATAAATTTCAAACGCTGGTCTAAATCTCTTCTGTCGGCTACTTGCAAAATCTCTCTGATGTCATTATCGAACTCCTGCCATTCCCCTTTTTGTTGTTTTATACATTGATTGCAACCATTGGTCCCACTCACTTGACAAAATACACAGTACTTCAGCTCAAATGAATTATTGATTGGAAGAGAACTGCAGACCATTGAATCAATCAACAATTATTTGCACTCCACAAACAGGTAATAATTAAGTAAACCCTGAATTTCCCCAAATATTCACTAATGCTTAAGCTTGAAAATTTCATTTAATATTTGCTCTTGTTGACGTTTTAAATCCATTTTTATTAGTCATTTCCTGTTTTGGTTTGAGACATTAAACAACATGATTGTGAATTTGCAATAATTTTAGGGTTTATCAAAAATATTTTACTTTTTCATTCATAGAGAACCTCTTGTAAGCCCCTGTG
>CAHIKZ030004135.1:1450000-1622500 GCA_903632075.3 Acanthosepion pharaonis
TCAAATTCCAGACAAGTTTGTTACATTCACTAACATCCAAAAACTCTTGGGAAAGGTATGAATCCATTCCCTTCCCCCAGCTATGAGTTAAATAATAGGAATTGCATGTAGAAAAATCATTGTTATTCTCAAACAATTGTTAATTGCAATATTTACTCACAAAATATAATTATTTTTACAATCCAAAATATATTCTGGCTTTATATAACCCATATAGGGTTGATAAACCATAAAAAAAAAACAAATCAATCTACAGGGGAATGGTTTTATTAATATGAAAAGACATTACTATGATTCCCTGTCCTGCAAAACTCCTCAGACCTGAAAACCCATTATGGGATATGTTAGACCAACAAATTTACTCTGCAGAACATCTACTATGTAACTTACAGTAAAAAAGGACCCATGCAAGTGAACTGTATTACCTTTTAGTAATGTTTTATCTCACCCATATCTCAGAAAGGTCTTGTCTAAAGAATCAAGGAAAATTAAAAGAGTTAATGTGAGCAAAATAAATTTTTATATAGTTTAATGTATGAGGTTGGCCTGAAAGTTTTGACTCACTTAGGAAGCAGAAAGAAAACAATGAAATTTTATGGAGCAACACCGACATTTATTCTTCAAAATAAAGTCCATCATTCTCAATGATCTTCTGTCAGTGATCAGCTAGCATTTGAATCTGTTCCAGATACCCGTCCGTTGGCTTTGAATCAAAAATCTGTAAACAAGATTGCTTCACTTCATCAAAAGTGTTGAATTCCTTGTCTCAGAGAAAGTGTGCCATTCAGTGAGAAAGGCCCATAGTCACTCAGATCAGCATTGGGACTGAATGGTGGATGTGGAAGAATCTTGACACCGTCTGTCTGTTTAAACTTCGCCTTAGTCAATCTGGCAATGTGTGGCAATGAAACAAAGCCCAGCCTTGACTGATCAAAGCAGGATACTCCTTTAGTTTGTCGTACATGCAATCTAGCTGCTGGCAGTAGAGTTTAGCATTGATGACACAACCATGTGGAACAAGCTTGAAGTGCAGTACTCCTTGGAAATTCCACCAGACAAAGATCAAGAATTTGTATGTTTATGTACATATGTTATAAACACACATATGTAGCATCAGAGAACAAACAAAACAACAATGGTGAGGTGAAAAGAAAGGAAAGCAAGAATTAAGATAAAATTCTTTGTATTGCTGATACAGAGCATATGAGTGCAATGTCTCTTTGTGGGCAAAGGAAATGACTTGGGGAAAGTTAGTATAGGCTGGAGTTGATACATGTGTTGGGTCAGTTTATTGAGGTCACTGGTGATTATATTGATAGCTTGCCTATTCACCACAACTCATGAGTGGTTTTTTTGTTGGTAACAGATCTTGTTTCCAATTACATTATGGAAATATGACTTTTTGGACTAGCAATTCCAAATCTGTTTTTAGCAGTTATGAAAATCAATTTAATCTCAAGAAAGGCAATAAAGCCACTAATACACAAGTAGTTACTGGGTGTGGAAGAATTAGGTATAGAAACATTACTAATGAGCAAGAAGATAAAAGAGTAATCAGGAGGACAGTAGATAGCAATTGACATTGTGTTTTAATTTAAGGAGATTAAAGTTGGCTTGAAAGCATGGAGTCAGAAGAGAGTTCCACAAGCAATAAGTAGGTGAAAAGAAACTGTTAACATAGAAATTACAGCTGCATCTAGCCAGCTCAGCTGTAAATTGATGAGATCTAAATGCCAGTCTAGTACTGTGCTTCAATTCATAAAGTCTAGGTAATATAATGAAGAACTCATCTAAACAATTATCATGAAAGTCAAAAGCTTTTGAGAAGTCCAAAGCTACAGCCTGAGTCTCACTGTTCTTATCTAAAGAATGATAGACACTTTCTGCATTTATCATCACTAACTGACCTGGATAAATAAAAGCCATATTGCTTTTCTGAAAAAACCCTCTGCAATGAGAGATTTTTAACCAATATGACATTGATTAGGGCTTCTAGGAGTTTCCTAAAATGAGGTACAATGCTAACAGGCCAATAATTGGAAGGTTCAGACAGGGCTGATAGTTCGAATGTTCAGATGGTTCATCTGAATTCTTAAAAACTGGAACAACAAATGATGATTTCAGCAGACAGGTAAGCAGGAGGCAGAGAAGCATTTCTTATATAGTTTAGTGAGAACAGGAGCCAGTTCAGGAGTACATTTCCATCAGGTATTTTGTGGGAATCTAAATTAGGGAAGATAGCAGAAATCATAGAAGGTGTTATATACATATCACTCAACAGAGACTCAGTTCTATGTAGGAAGTTAGGCAGGGATACTCCAGATAAGTTAAGAGTAGAGTTTGATGAGAATTTATTGACGAAGCATTCAGCTTTATCAGCAGATGATGATGTTAACACCTGAAATTGATTGAAGAGGGAAGGAATATAGATCTCACATTTATTTAATAAACTATTACACAGTTTCCAGTAATCACAAGAGTCAAAGTTGTTAGATGCAATGCAGTGCCTCATTCTCTAAGCAAGCAGTGACTTAACTCCTTCAATGACTCGTTTAAATTTATTATGAGCAGCAACAAATAGGCATCTATTTTGATGGGAGCTGTCATGCTGATATAGCTGAAAAGTTCTTGTGGGCTATAACAGCCAAGCATGCTGTTGTGTACCATGGAGAGGACTGAAGTTTCTTGAGAAGGAATGAAAGCATCCATGCTGGCTTGATTCCAAGAAAAAAACCTCAGTGGTGCAAAATCATGGAATGAGTCCCAGTCAGCATGCTGGTAATGGAAAGAGGTTTTATGAATAGGGAGTTCCTGTTTAATAGATTATTGAAATGAAGATTTTCTTGAATCTTCTTGCTTTATTCAACACTACAGACCTACCAGTAATGTCCTGACACCAGATCACAGAGAAAGCTTTAGAAGCCATGTAGTGTCCGTACTTGATAGCAGGCATAGATTCTACAAGTCAAGCATATGGAGGACCAACACCCTATTAGGCAAGTGGTTATGAAATTTTTGCTCATCAGTGTATATAACTTATGTCTGTGTGTGTGTGTGTAGATAAAAACTTTAAACTGAGGACAAAGTTAACTAGTGAATATAAATCTTATTTTTTGTTGGAAAGTGACATATTTGATTTCCAAATCAAATTCTCACATATTTAAAAAAAATATACACAGGATCATATATATATATATATATATATATATATATATATATATATATATAAAACAGATCTGGGCGGATGCAATTCAAGATGGACAATTTATTTTCTATACAATATGAAAAAGAAATTTAAAAGACTGTTTATATCCAAGACAGAAATGACAAAGTAAAACATAAGAAAAAAAAAATTGAACAAAAATTGATGAGATTTGAAATGCCACCTTCCATTTAAGATTTGGCTTATGAATGTTCTCAAGTATTGACACATGAACAGTATGTCAAAACAAGAATCAATTCTTTCTGAAGGTTTTTGTTTTCTTTAGTGCTACTAAGAATGAGGTTTGTTAAGATCTTCTATGCTTCAAATGGAAATTGATAACTGCTGACTCTAAACAATGGTCCTATTCTTTGTTTTCTCATCATTGCAATGTCTCTAAAACTTTATTTCTTGCAGGCTGGATTTGATTTTGTAATATTTTTCTTCAATTTATTCTTCATTCTTTTTATATGTTTTATGTTATCTTAAATTTTCATTATTTTGTCGTCTCTCTCTTTTTTGTTTTGTTTATATTTCTTCATGTCTTCTCTTCCAACTCTTATTCTTTCTGTATTTCAATTTCATAAATTCTTTCTTCTTTTTCTTCATATCTTTTAATAATTGGCTTTTATTTTGTTTTCTAACATTTCACTTTTCATTATTATTACTTTTCACCTGCAATCTACTTTCAATCTAAGTTGCTTTCCTTCCCTATGATTTTCTCTACACAATTCCAATTGCTATTCTTAATTTACTTTTTTCTTTCTTGTCAATTTCTTTTTTAATTCTACTCAAAATTCTTTTTCTTTCCTCTATATCTTTTAAATTGTTTTCCTTCCAATTCTTCACCCCCCTCCTTTTCAATTCCTTATACAGACAATGATAGCATCTTATGAAGTTCTTTACTCTCTCCCAAAGTCTATCCATTGAAATATTTTATTCATTCAGTGTTCCAAGGCAAGAAAATTGGAGAAGATTTCTTAAAATATTAAGTGAAAACACCAATAATCAATAGCAACAGAAAATTAAATTTATCATTTTAATGCAGCAGATGTCAGTTGCAATAAAATGCCAGTGGTTTAGTACTTTGGTTGACTGAAAATAATCGGACAAAAATTTTCATTCATGGATTATAAAAATAATGTTGACAGACTTGTTTTAATATCATAAGGGAGACAAAAATCTGAATTCAAAATTTTGTGGAAAGATAGACCAGTATTAAAATATGTTACTGTTGACACATACGCAATTCATCATAATCAAATATTTTCTCATCTTTTTTTTTTTTTTTTTATGCAAAGAATGAATCCTGAAGAATATTTTTAGTTCTTGAATTTAAAATGATGCCCAAATAAAAGATTCTGTTTTCCTTGTGGATCAAAGTATTGTAATCTTGACAACTATTCCTTGTTATCATCATCTATCACTTTCTCCTTCAGCATTGCACCTGATCATTGTACCAATTCAGCACTTGATACAATAAAAAGACGTGACAATATTAGTCAGTTGTTCTTATCACACTACAAATAAAAATAACAAATTTTAAGTGAACACCTCTAAGTAAGCAACATCTGAGCTGCATGAAATCTTATTCCAAATGTCCCAAATGAAATAAGTTCAACCAATTCCAGAGATGAAAAGTTATTTTTCTTGAAATGGTACCAATGCACACACATACCCACTAAGTATGGCTAGATAAATTACTTGGAATCTAGCTTCATGAAAAGTCAATAAGACCTGTTAATATAAAATTATAAAGCAGCAAAGTGACTCTATAGTGAATATGGTGAAATTAAATATAAAGTTAACACCACCTTTCCCCACTGAAATTAGTAGTATTTATGGCACCCTTCTGGCTAAAACATTTTTTCTCTTGGTTTAATCATAGTAACATAAATGCTTTCTACTTAAAAAAATTAAAATGCCTGTATAATTATTACTTTATCATTTCCACTGATTATAATCCCATGCACATATATAATACAAATAACTTCTAAAAATTAAATACACAGAGTATATGATCTTAATCTATCATCAAGATTGAAAACCTAAGTATTGTCCATCAAGACAAAATATTATTTTAATATAATTTGGCTACTTGATTAAAAGTTGATGATTGACATGATTTTGTTCATTTCAAAGTTTTACCCAAATAATGCTTTTATTAATGAAACATACATAACTATACATAGTCATGTATTTTTGTTGAGGCAGGAGCAAGATCAATCTCTCACAAAGCAAGGTAAGCTCTACTTGACAAGGGATTTGTCATAATGATTTGAGGCAAGGTTTTACAAGGCTGGATGCTCTTCCTTACACCCAACTCAGATACTCATAGTAGTCCAAGTACATCAAGTGTTTATATTGAGATACCATCAATAGGAAGATTGCCATTCAAAGCTTGAAACCCCAACAAGTTGGTTCCTATAAGAAGCTCATCCACCCTTTGCCAGGATTTTGTTTTTTGTCTTGCAGAATGACATGCCACCAACCAAAAATCTAGTGGGGAGCTGGTTTAGACACCAACAAGTCATCCATCTGTCAGTTTGTACTGGCGTACATGTTACCAGTTGCAGACCCAAGTCTGACCTTACCAAGTTTAAATTGGTCAACAATGTTCCTGAAAAAGTATCTTTGAAAATGTACTGAAAAATATCACCTGATTTCATGCCTTCAAGAGTCATAGCACTAGGGGAGATATTTTAGTATAAAATAATTACTCAACTAAACAGGTTTCACAATTAATCAGTAATCACTTTAAATACTACAAACTACCAAGCTCTTTTGCATTGTGGATTGCTTCTCTAATGATACAAGTCTCTATTCTGAAAGAAGATTTGTCTTCAAGTGAATAAATGCCCTTTGCATTTTGTGAAATCTAACAAAACCTGATGGAAATAAAATGAATTTGAAATCTTGTCCTACCAGAGCTAATCACCAGATATGAACCCAGTTAACAATATTTGGAAACTTATACAAGTTCTCAAACAAAGTTGCTTTGTGAAATGTTTTCTCGAGAACAATATGATTCTCTACCTGTTGATATTTTGCAGAATCAATCACATTATTTGTGCAAAAAATTAAAAAAAAATATTCTAGACCAACAAAGAGCAGTGGCACTTGACACTAGGATAGTAATCAAAAGATTGATTTGGAAAAATGTTTTCCATCCGACTCTATTCTGGGTTTCTTATTACAAATAAGAATGTGACAAAACAATGGATAAGTGTTTTTATTTGTCTAACATGATGAGTCACAATGATTGTCATTGTGAGCATTTTGGACAGAAGACACACAAAAGTTTACACTGGTATGAAGTGCCTTGAAGTAGATTTACTTTTCAAAGTGATTTATTTGTTTCTTTCTGAAAAGAATGTATCTCACAAATAAATCTTTCACTTTCTCCAACCCAATTTCCATTTGCTGTCAATTTTACAAACAAAATAAATGCTGTTGATATTTCAACATCTTGTTTAAATAAATGCTTGGATATTTATACAGGGTTCAGTTTGTCATAAAATAATCTTATTCCTATATGGTCTAGAATTTTCCTTCTTGTTTCTCTTATGGTCAATCTGTTAAAAGATATAGAAGATTATATGGCAGCATTTAAAACTGTACAATCAGTTTTATAACAACAATTCATAAATTGTACAACCCTCAACCATCAGTAAAGGGTTAATGTTGATTCTATTTTATTATGTTTTTATGTATACTTTAAAATACATAATTTAAAACTTCCTCATTGCATACATGTTCCATCCATGGTATTCTCAGCATCTTTCTGTAGAACCACATTTCTGTTGCCTCAAGTCTCCTCTTCATCTGTGAAGAAAATAACCAGCATTTACTGCCATATAGTATAATTATTACATAACTGTTCAGCTCTCTTTTCTTAGTTTCTAATTATTTTTCCTGTTTCTTAATACTTTGTTTAGTTTTTGGAAGGCACCTTTCACTATTCCAATGGGCCTTCAGAATTCAGTATCACATTTCTGTCACCAGTAGAGTAGTGAGTAGTAAATCAAATCAGGATGTAGGTGATCACAGCTCTTCACATTTTCCTATTTTGTCTCCTTTCTATCCCTCCCAGTCCATGTTCTACCATCCATTTGCTCATTCTTTCTCTCTGCCTCTCTTGCCTTTAATATGCCCCGTGAGTGTTGACTTCTCCAAGTTATCTTCCTTCATGAGGTGTGCTAGAAATCTAAAATAAATCTTACTTTTGATACATTGATTTATTTGACCAACAATTACATAGATTAAATTTATTGATACTCAAGCCTTTTCTAAGTTCAGTGCTGGTGATCTGCTAATTCATTATTCTTGTTTATATAACATTTACTGTACAATAAAGAAGCTATCCTTACATCAGACATGTTTTTCATAGTCTGCAAATACAGCTATAGATGTTGATAGGAAAGTAAAACTTAGTTTAAAATATACTTAATTTATTCAATCTATTGTTCTTGTCTTGATCATTACAGACACTATTATAGAGGTTTTAGCTAAGTAATGTCTGGTTATCATTCGGTGTAAATTGCTTTTTGGCTGATATGGTATATTTGTTGATTATTGCATTATATTTTCCTTTTGTCTCTGCTATGTCAGTTCTTGTTTATTTGACAGTGTTATGGACAATTACTGCAGTACAAAGTTTAAAAAGAAAAAATTAAAAAAAAAAATGATTTCTTCAATGTCGCCTTCATTAGTCAGTTGTGAAAGTTCATTCAGTTATGGAGATTTGGCGCTATATGAGTCATATATTTAGCTCCACAGAATTCATGGACTGGATCCTGCACAGCTATTGAGTATAACACATATACATTTCTTAGGTGACTGTCACATTTTACCTTTCACTTATGCCTTTAATGTAAGCAGCACAGAGTTAAATTGGAGTTTGTCTTTTATTGTGTGATCTCACTTGCTTAATTGTAACAAGTAGAAGAAAGATTATTCACATGACTCATTCAGCCTGATTTTGTGCATGGAGTTTATGTGAGTTGCGGATAACACTCATTCTCTTCAATTCGGAGAATCAATTCACATGAGAATTTAATAGATGATCCATCTCCTCCGAGCTTCATTGCCCCAACTGGTTGCTGTTGATCTTTTCCTGCTCAATCATTTGTATTTGGTCATATGATTCATCATGTGTATGATAATCATTAAAGTTATGATACTGAAAATTGAAATTGACAAGATAATTTTTCATATTAAACAAAGAAAAGCAAATCAGGATTTGATTTCTCCCTTACATCTTTAAATAAGTTAATAAAGAACAATAAATACATTAAAAATCTCTTTTTATTTTAATGATGATTCCATAAAGTTACTATACTGTCATAGAATTTTATTTTTAATTGCAATAGGAAAGAAAGAAACCAAACTTCGATTTTACCTTAGAATAAACTTTATTTTCTAAAGGAAAATCATTTGAAATTTTACATTTGTTGCTATGTTAAAGTAAATAGTGTATGTTTCATTATTGAATTTAAAGACTGCAATATTTGTTCTCCTTATTTTGATTGTGTAAAATTATTTAAAACCTATTTTCTTTAAAATAAAGAAATTGACATGGTTTTAAATTTGCATGTTTTATTTTATTTTAATTATTCTGTAGTAGTAAAGTTACAATATTAAAAATTTAACAGGAAGTTTGAAGTTTTTTTTTTTTTTTGGTTAACTTGTTTCTAGTAATATTATTATATTTCCCCTAGCACAAAAATTATTCAAAAGAACATTTGAAGCACTCCTAATTCTTCCTAATTTTCCAGTACTGTGACCCTCACTACAAGATTCCACATTAAAATATGATCATTAATAGCCAAAGTATTCAAGGTTCAAGAAAAACAGCCATGCACATCATGGCTATTTTTCTTCAATTTACTGAATGAAGATAAGAAGAATTTTTTTTCAGTTTACCAATATCTACATTATTATAGAGAATAGTATTTGTACCAGTACCATTAGGATATAGCAGAGAATCTCTATTAATCTCCTGTTGATTTGTCCTTATTATCACTTCCAGATATTAAATTCTTGCAACTATTGCATTTCATTTTCTTAAAAACTGCATAACAGCAATAACCTGCTACATATAACAGGAACATCATCTCTGCATTCATTAACATCCTCATCTGTTACATTTATGTAAAATTTATAAATGTCTAAATTTTGATCCCATGTCACTTCATCCCAGTTAATTTGTAAATTCTTCAAATCAACACTTTGCTTAAGTGGCAGGCTCACTTTTAAAACTGATATCATTCTGATTTTTTTTTCATACTCAAACACTTGACATATAGAGATATTATATTGATCTCCACCAAGTTGCCAATACTGGCCAAATCTATCCTCAAAGTGATCTGTTTGAAATTTATCGGGTAATCCATACATAATTTTCAATTCTCCTGTGCAATATTTGGACAGTTCTAGAATTGCATGAGTCGTATGACGCAAAGCTGCTAAGGCTTCATTTGTTAGCTTCCCATTATTCCAAGGAATACTATTCCAAGATTCTAACCAGTTGCAGGATACATTGAGAAATATATAAATGTCATCATTTACTTTAAGTGGATTAGCATATTTATTGTTAAGCCGCCAACTTTTATATGGTGTTTTTACATAGAGTATTGTCCACTAAAAATAAAATATTTTCATGTATTTCTGCAAATTCTTCTGAAAAATTAGGCAAACATTTCTGATTCTCTAAGGTCAGCAATCCCTAAATAGCAAATTGGTTAAAAATTTGAAAAATTAATGAAACATTTTGCCTTTCAAAACTAGTGGGAGAAAAAGCCTTTGAAGTCAGTTTATAGCAATATTTCAAAATTGACTGAGATTCCAGGACATGAAGCTTCTGTAAAATACAAAATGGGACACTTGGGATATTATCTAAATCATGATTTCCATTATGACAAAATTTTGGGAACATGACATATTTTCTTTCATCTTTTTGACCAAGCCAGTTGCTTCTAATGCATTTTAGTATATGAACTGAATCAATTATGAAGAAAAGTGGTCTAGATTTTATAAATGGATGTGGATATACAATTGAAAGTTTTGCTGGACTACAAAAGAAAGATATAGCTTTCTTATTTATTGCATTATTATCTGTTATGACTGATATTACTCTAAAGCCTATCTTTTTCGAGATTAATTATTACACATTTAACTATATCAAAATAAATTCTCTGCTTTAAGACATTCAGTTGGCATATTATGCACAATATCCTTGTATCATGAGAATTCACTGCTAAGCATAAAAGCAAAAGTACTTATTGCAGACTCATTGCTGTTGTCAGCTAAGCCAACAACACTGACTTTATAATCAAAATAAGGTTTTAAGTGAATTTTATCTACAAGATACTGTAATGTCTTTTTCCTCTATTAACTTAAACTTATTTTTAGTATACATAAAAAATTGTTATCATGTTGATCAAGTATAGGGTTCATATATTTAAGATTAGTCTTCTGATGGCTGAATAACTAATATTATATATTTGGTATCTCTTAACAGCCTTTTGGGGAATAGTTATACAAAAGTGAAAAAAACAATAATCAAACTTAATCTGTATCATTAATTTTAGCTACTGATATATACATTTAACTCCAAATCTAAATGACTCCATCTTACCAGAAGGACATTACCAAATATAATACAACAATCACACTTTGAGGTTGGTTTGACATTCTTCTATATCCATTGTTTAATGTTTTCAATAAGAATTTCCAAAATATTTAAATCACTTACATAATCAGGAATCTTATACTTCCCTAATTTCCATATCACCACTATAAACATGTACTACAAAACCAGGTTCAATTATAACAGACTGACTGTTTTTTTTGGATATGAAGACTTGATGATGCAACATATAATAAGAAGAGTTTCTTGCTGCCACACTCAAGTAATTTCTATTGAAAAAATTTAATTTTCCCTCCGTACCATCAATGCTGTGGAATTTCCTCTGCTGTTTATATTTCAAGTCAGCAACAATTCTTTGATTCAAAATATAGTATATGGGCAGAATTCTCCAGTTGATTTTTTCTGGACTCTGGTGACTCTCTAGAGGGAGTCAGTGAAGATGAATATGAGGGACAGTTTGGCAAAATTTTAGGAACTGCACCTACATAAAGAATTGGTTTCATATGGCTAACAGGATTTGTGGTATCAGTTTTCTTATTGAATACTGATGTTTCTCACCTTATGTCCTCATGGTCAAAATGCAGTTCACATACCTAAAAAAAAAGTGAATTAAAAGGGAAATTACATGCTATTTTAAAACGCTTGTCAAAATTTAAAATAGTAAAAAGAAACAACAATAACATGAGGGAAAGTTCCAGATCTATTGGAAAAATAGAATTTCATTAAATTGATAAAATAATGAGATATGTAGGTGTTCTAAAATTCAGTAACAAAATTCAAATCAATTTAGACTAAATGGTTTTGAATTTTTCATCTTTTAGTATTTTTAAAAAGTAATTTAGAAATACTAAAACTGTGTTTTAGTATTTAAATCATTTTTTAGAAACGCATGGACAAAATAATAAACTTAAGCAAATTTTAAACACATGCATATTTGTGGACTTTTTTATAGGAAGATTTTTTTACAAATAAAAAATTCAAACCTTTAGCTTTTAAATGTTTATTAAAAATTATTATAAAAATTTCCTTTAAGTATTTGTATCAAAAATTTTATTAAAAAATGATGAGTTGAATTTTATTCTATAGAATTCAATAAATCTTTTAATGGTGAAGGCTGCCTCATTATTTTGTTTCAATGTATCATGAATTATAAAGTCATGAAATTAATTTAACCATTAACTTTTAATGATTTTTACAAATAATATAAAAGAAAATAATATAAATAAATTACTCACTTTACTATTTTTGTTTGGTGTAAAATTTTCCCATTTGATTGCACATATCTATGCATCTGATAAATCCTTATCTCTTGGAAATTAAAATAAATTCATTTTTGGTCCATTTTTATAATTTCCTTTGCATTTTTGAACAAGTACAACCATAGGACATTTTTTTTTTGTAAATTATTTCAGTGAAAATATTTACAAAATATATAAAAAAATCAAGCAAAAAAACTCAAACAGTTTCTCCTACCATATAGTGACATCAGAACATAAGCCCTGCCTATCAAATAGGCTTTCTATCTAGGTGGTACTCTATCTAGGCTTTCTATCTAGGTCGTACTCTATCTAGGCTTTCTATCTAGGTCGTACTCTATCTAGGCTTTCTATCTAGGTCGTACTCTATCTAGGCTTTCTATCTAGGTCGTACTCATTTGTAGGATATCAGTAGTATCCTTTTAGGATCCTTTATATTCAATTTTTTCAGTTATTATGGCAGGTTGATGCTGATTTTTGATAATCTGAGATTTCATTTATAAGATCTGTAATGGTCAGTATAGTTTAAATTATTCAAATTATTGTTCTTATCTTGATTATTATATGCATAATATTTCAGCCAAGTAGTCTCAGGCCATTATAAGGTGTCCATAAAATGTGTCTAAAATGTACTTTGTAAGGCAAGTTATTTCAACTGAATAAAAGTAAAAATTTATTTACACAGATTTATTGATTCACTCATTTCCTAAGGTTTTTCAACAATTTGCAGGTTATTTAAAGCCAGAAAGCAATTTTAGATTGTCATAAACTTTTTTTTTTTTTTTTTTGAGATAATCATGGTTGTGTTACCCAGGTCTTACTAACTGACTCACAGTTGGCAGGAGAAGAGTTGTATTACACCGTCCACACATCCAAGCTTACAGCACCTGTTATTCCCAAGTGGTCACCCATCTAGGCTTGATATTGCTTAACTTCAGTCATCGTACAAGAACCAGTGTTTCATCATGATGTTGGCCATAAGTCTATTTACATAGAGAACATGCTTGAAAAGCAATAATGTTTACAAAATCTGAGATTTGATGAATAAAAACAAACAAATAAATAATGTCTATTATCATTTGTGAAATTTCAATATATATATATATATATATATATATATATATATATATATATATATATATTTATGTATGTTTGTTTTCTCTTCTCTATGCAAAGCAAGTACTATTTTCCATGACAAGAGACATTTGAATGGCTTACCTCCAGAATACTGAAAGAGGTCAATTTGTTTTCCTGGAAACCCATATACAAATGTTCCCTCTTGAAATATTTCCTGTTTTATTGTCCAAGTCTAAAGGAAATGATATAAATTATAATAAAAAAGATAATGCATATTCTTGGAAAGTTGTAATAGCTGACCTCTTGTTGAGAAATTTGTATTATACAAATGAATAAAATGTTTAAAAATGTGACCTTTTAGACGCGGTGACAGGAAACCAATCCAAAAAGATAACCATCTTTGACGTACATTAGCAGTATTTCTCTTCAAAATGTTTTACATCTGATTATTACTCACATATCTTTTTCCTCAAGATGCGAAAGGTTTCCAGCCTCATTTTTAATCTTTGCTTTTTTCTTTTGAGTATATTACCAACAAGGGCAGAGGAGCTGAACTGCTATATAATACCAATCCTCTTGTATGAAACTGAATGCAGGACAATTTCCTCACAAATGAAGAGACATACCATTCTACAAGAGGATGCTGAGAATTCCATGGATGGAACATGTGAGCAAGGAAAAAGTGTTAAAGGAAAATGGGAACAAAAAGAACACCATTGCTTAAGATCAGAAAAAAGACAGATGAAATTTTTGAGGCACATCAACCAGGAAAGAAGACTTGAAGAATTTGACACTCACAGGATATATTGGAGGCAAGTGGGACAGAAGGAAACACTGAGTAACCTACCTAATGGGCTTGTATAAATGGATAGCGGAACATGAACTGGGAAGAATAGTAAGTGGGGAGTAATTTTGTTTATAGTTACAAAGGATAGAAAATTGGGAAGAGCCGTGATCACAAATGTCTTTAAGGAACATGGCATATAAGAGAAGAAGAAGAATTGCATACATTTTATAGTCACATAATCAAACTTAGAAAACTACTAGTAGGTATTTTATCATACTATTTCGTATTTCATTATATACAAGCCTATAACTGTTGAATAAAATTTAATTATTAAATAATTAAATTATTAAATGTTTATCTTGTACTTTAATTTTAATTCACTGAAAGATTCCCTCCTCCTACTCCAACTTCTCCTCCATCATTGTTATATAGGGCCACAGCCAGGACACACGTTTGTGAATGTAGCATAGTGTTTATTGATGAAGAGAGTGGAATCAGCATACCACATTCAAATTCTATCTGCATTCATTGAGATCACTTTCACTCTAGCCTTGACTGGTAACCAGTCAAATAGATAGCCAACTCTGAATTCAAAACTGGAGCTACCAACTCCACTCTGTAAAAGCCCACTTGCTATAAAAAGCAGAGCAGCAACTGCTATTAGTATCATGAGGCTGTGACCCTACACTCAAAAGGGGAATCTAATGGTACTAAGGTGTGGAGGGAGGGAGTGTGCCAGTGAATTAAAATATCCTTTTTCTTTTAGATTACTCCTTTTTGTACATTGTCAGACAGAAGTTGTGTACAATGGAACTGAATACCATGTAAATTTAAAAGAATAAACATTTGTTTAGATTGGTCAAAATTAAAAGAAAACCTCAGAAAAAGGAAAACAGAAAAATAAAAATTAAAATTAAAAAAAAAAAAACAGAAAGAAAAGAAAACATCCTGGTGTTATTCTTGGACATTTTTTCCTATTTTTACAATGAATATTTTTTCTCCAACTTGTATTTGACATAATGTTTTCATATGAGTTATATTACTATAAAATTATGAGAAAGAAAGAAAGAAAGAAAGAAAGAAAGAAACATGAATTTTAGAAGCACTTCCTATTTTACAAATGAGTCAACATTTTAATGTCTGTATTTCTGTTTTATTATGACATAAGGACAGAAAAATAAAGTCAGACTAAAGTAATGTCAACCATTGATAATTCCTTCCAATACAAGATTCCTTCATTTAAATGAATTGCAGAAGCAGACAGCCAGAAGGCAGAAAATAACTACTGTGTATTTTTTTATCGCAAAGGAAAACTATTCACAAGCTGCTATTGTAACACAATGAATTGTTTATGCTAGAGACGAGAAGATTAACTAAAAATAGGGTCCGACAGTTCCTCACTGCCACAATATGTTTGTCCAATCAGCTGAGATAAGAAAACAGTTGAATAATTGTATAAAACAAAAAGTGAGTTTTACTCAATACCCAGACAGAAACATGAGTTACCTCCCTTCATTGTACACAAGGACCCACCCAAAAAGGAAATGGAAATTATTTTGAGTGTAATGTTAAGATAAGTTTCAAGTGATATAAAAATAAAAGCATTTTACAGAGTAATCAATACTGTGCACTTAATTGAACAGAGAAATGCTTAAAATTACAGTGTTTATCAAAATGCTAATATATAGCATGCAACTTCCACTCGTCCTACTAAAAAAATGGAATTTTAATTCAAGTGAACTGTTATGTAATATCAGCCCTCCTATATCACAGTAAATGCTGGACAATCTCCTCACAGGTAAAGAAGAAACTTAAGGTAAAAGAAATGTCATTCTACAGAAGGATGCTGTGAATATCATGGATTGAACATGTGAGCAACAATGAAATTTAGTGATCAAGGAAAACAAAAAAGATGTATATATTTAGCATCAGAAAGTGACAGTTGAAATTTCTCGGGCAAATAATGAGGAAAGAGGGCTTAGAAAATTTGACACTCACAGGGCAGCTTGAAGACAAGTGGGACAGAGGAATGCCGTGCATAACCTACCTAATGAGCTAGCTTAAATGGTTGGCAGAACAGGGATTGGGAGATAAAGCAAAATGCTAAAGAACTACAAAGGACAAGAAATTGTGGAGAGTCATGATCACCCACATCTTGAAAGTACATAGCACAAAGAAGAAGAAGAAGCCATTGGAAGGTAATCTATGGTTGATTAAGTAAAAAGTAAGTTTAGTAACATGTTATTAATAGTTTGGTATATGTCCACATCATTTGAATTTTGTGATATATATATTATTATATTATGAGGAAGCACAGTGGAGTAGTGGATAGTGGCTCGGATTGAGGAATCAGAGAACCAAGTTTGAATTCCAGTCAAATCCATTACATTCACTTATATGGGAAAGGTATTAATCCTCTTCTTCTCCCTCCAGCTATGGGTAAATAGCAGGACAGACTGGGTTCTATAGCCTTGGATGGCAACTGGTCTAGGAGAAGGAAAACTCTGAATTCAAAACCTGCGGAGGGTTGTTTGAGGATATTGTGGCATGTAGTGCACCAGGTCTCTGTATTCACCCCTTTCAAAAAGTGTGATTGGTTCTGTACAAAACATTCACTACTATAATCAAATCATATGTGCTGGTGTCTGGGCTGTCGGTTCCTAGGAACTAAGGTGACTGACCCTCATACAACAGGAGAGTCCACCATATATATATATATATATATATGTAAAAGTGAACACTGAAGTCAACACTCAGAGGTGAAAGCCTGTTGCCTCTGAGTGTTGACTTCAATGTTCATTTTTATACTTACACACGCTCTATTCCTGATATTGAGCACTTTATCCCATAAATATAGCCCACCTTAAAACTATATTTCTTCATATATATATATATATATATATATAAGCAAATACAAAGTAATAGAATAAAATGTCATGAGATTCATGATAAATAAAAGCGAAGCATATTGCAAAAAACTGCAATCTTTTGAATCATAAAAATCAGAAAGAAAATCAAAACTAAAGAATTGGTTTTTCAACAAATATATATATATATATATATATATATATATATATATTCATGAATTATTCATACAAAAACAAATGCAAAGGTTAATGATTTAATTGGCGAGAAATCCATCGTCGCAAACAATTCAAATAATATACAAAAACCCCCGAACCTGTTATTAATGAAAAGATCCTTGTTTCTATAAATTTCTGCTGCATTAGTTCTTATTCTTACTACAAGCTTTCGTCTGTTCCTACAGACATCTTCAGGTATGGAATAGATGTTGTTCTTGTTTTTTCTCTCAGTATATATATATATATTTGGATGTTTGGGAAGTAATTACATTTCATGAGAAAAAAAATAAAAACAAATTTAAGTTAAATTTCTGTTTGAATATCTGGGATAAGAAGTTATCATTATTTATTCTGTTTATATTTTGAAATATTGTCCTCAATTCTTTTGCAGTTATCACATTTCATTCATTGTGCTCTCCAGCCTTTATCATGTATAACAATCCAATAACCTACAAGGAATTCTAAACTGAACACTTTATCTAATCTATGGGAGGGTAGACAGTTCTTGTTCCACTGCCCATGTCAAGGAATATCTTGTCTAATTCTTATTTTTAATACAGTTCAATTAATACTTGACCAGTTTCCACTGAATCCAAGTACACACTCTCCAGCCCACTGACTGAAATTACAATCACTTTATCTCCAAATTCACAAACCATAAGTGAGATAAAATAATCTCTCAAAGTTCTGAAGGACACATGGCCCAGTGGATAAAAGTGTTGGTTGAATCCAGTGACTTGACTCTTGTGAGTTCAATACCTGGCTACAACTAACATGTGCAGTTGAATTAAAGGGGGATAACTGATACTGAGACACCCAAAAAGATATGGCACATGGTTGAAATAAACAGCCTGATCAATATAAACTTTATAAATAATTACAATACCTCATCTCAGAAATATAGATGGTTATTTTATATCTTTAAATGTTTTTCATTTTAAATATCAATATGGCCAATGACACCCTGAACATTGGGCATTCAGTGGTATCAAATGGAGTTCAGGAAACTGTTTTTACGTTGAGATGCCGGATTGATGAGCAATGACTCTGAAAGAGGCAATTGTGGGGTATATTCAGCCTGGAAGCCATATTGCTTCAGATGGCTAGGCTGAAATCGAGAAAATCAACCATGATGTTATTCATCAGCAGCATTTTGTGGATCTCCCATGTTTTCAGCATTTATTTAATGCATAGTCTACTATTACTTGTTGTAATACTGTTTAATTGTAATAAACTTATATACCTGAGTCTTATTGACTTTACGCTATTCAGGGAATAGCAGTTTATTTTACACTGATTAAAAAACCTATTCCAGATCCTTTCATACTAATGCAGGTGTCCCCCCAAGGCTCTATCCGTAGTCCTATTTTGTTTTTTAATTTTCATTAGCAACCATCCTGATGGCATCAGCTCTCAACTTGGTATCTATGCTGATGACACAACCATTTATACCAGTCTTGATAGTGTAGAGTAGAAATCTCATTATCTAATGAGACCTTCCATTTCTACTCTACACTGAGTAGAAATGGAAGGTCTCATTAGATAATGGGAGACTTCCAAAGGCAGACATAAGTTACCTTGTCCAGTGTTATATAAACAGCTGAGTGGCCAGGGGACAAATATTTTTTTGCATTTGTATCTCATTAGTATGAAAATAAAGTAATTGAGAATTACTACTACCATTGTCGTTGTGGTTCTTTTACATATAGTAAGTCCAATCAACTCAATACAGTCAAAAACAACCTTCAGTCTGTTGTTAACTGGAGCAAAGGATGGCTTGTTAATTTTAACACCTCCAAAACTAAACTACTCTGTATTAATCATCTGAGAGACTGCTTTCTGACTTCTATCAGAATGGCTGATGCTAACCTCCAGGAGAGTGAGTTACTGTGTTTCCTCAGGCTAATGTTCTCAGCTGATATGAAGTGGAAAGACTATATTGAATCTATTGCTAGGTCAGCTGCTAAGAATTTTTATTTTTATCTCCAGAATCTATCTTACATATCTATAAGCCTACCAATCATCCATATTTAGAATATTGCTGCTACATATGGTCTGGTGCTTTTGCTATATATCTAGAGATCCTTGATAAAATCCAAAGAAGAATCAGCAATATCATTTGTCCTGATCTGCCATATCAGATTCAGTCACTTTCCCACCACTGTAAAGTTGCCTCCCTGTGTCTTTTCTATAAATACTTTCATGGTAATTGTTTGGGTGAGCTCTTTGCTATAGTACCCAGACTTTATGAATTTAAGCACAGTACTAGACTGGCAACAAGGTCTCATCAATTTACAGTTAAGCTGGCTAGATGTAACCATAAATTCTATGCTAACAGTTTCTTTTCTCACACTTCTCACTTGTGAAACTCCCTTTCACCTCCATGTTTTCAAGCCAAACTTGATCTTCAAAAATTTAAATGCAATATCTACTGTCCTCCTGATTCTTCTTCTTCTGGACTCTCTCCTTAGTAAAGATTTCTAATTCTTCCACCCCTTGTGTTTAAATGACTTTACTGTCTTGACTGGGTGAATTTGATTAAAAATAAAAAAAAAATAGAGGATTACCTATTTAGTATTTATCAAAAATGTAATCACCTTCATTTCGAGTGAATGCAGCCCCAGTGGGAAAGCAAATATTTTATTCTGTTTAAAGGAATCTGGATATTTGAATTATTGTTATTGACTTCTCTTTCTAAATGTTCTGCCACTTATGAAATATTCTAGTGATTAAAACAAATGAAAATCCAGTGAGTATGAAAGATAGGGAAGAATCTCCCATCCTAACAATCTTATTTTTTCTTGGGTTTGTTTGCTGAATATTTCTTTGCTGGAGAATAACAAAATAATAATTCTATTTACCCAAGTAGGACACTTTTAATGTAATGTTTTCTTTATTTTATTAAGTTTCTGGCAATAAATGTCTGCATTGATAGTCCTTCCATATTCCACAAGCTTATAATGGATGATACCTTTTATTTTCCACCAGACACAAAACAAGTACTTCTGTGGATGAAGTCCTGTTTATTTTGGTATTGGCACTTGTTTCTCATTTTGTGATAACCACTGTTTTTTTTTTTTCATTTTCTGTTGACATGCAAAACCCATTTTTCATCACCTGTGACAATACAATAAAAAAAAAAATGAAAGGTTGGCATTACTGGTTAAAAGACTACAGCAGATAGTAGAACATTGTGTTCAGTTCTCCTTACAAGTTTCTCCAAATCACTTTTGATGTTTGTGAACAGTCTGATATAATGCAATTTTTTATACCAAATCTCTGGTGGATCCAATTCGATAGTCCCATTCCAAAGTTTGCCATTCAGAGTGAGGCTTGTTAGTTATGTCACAATTGCCATTTTTACACCACAGCTGACAAGTAAAAGCCTTCACTGTAGCTGTATATTTTTAGATATTTTTAAATACCTCCAAAGATGAAATACCCTTTCAGAATTTATACAGTGAGCAATGGCGAATATGTCACATTTTTATTTACGATCCTACATTGGATTAAATTCAGAAATGCACAATAAACAACACACTCAGACAGAAGAGATGATACAAGTAAACTAATTCTAGACACAGCTTCATACCATTCAACCTTAGTTCTGCTTTGGCTGGTTGACTCATAATTCATAACAGTGAAATATGTAATTATTTTCCAAACATCCTAATAAAAAAAAGAAAACATGTTGAAGAATTTCAATAGAATCCAGGCTTCAAACAGAAATGTTAAACAAATTTGTACTTAATTATCACCTACAAAAGCTTATGACTAAAAATTATAAAAATTTTTTCACTATTCTAATAGTTTCTTTTCTCACACTTCTCACCTGTGCAACTCTCTTCCATTGTCTTGCTTCCTTGCCAATTGAAATTATCAAATATTTAAATGCAATGTGAATCACCATATTCTCTCTTCCCAAAACCTGTTCTTTTACTGTCCTTTCTCCTCACTAAAGTTTTCTCCTTCTCTTTCACTCCCAGGAACCCCCTGTATCCTACCGGCATGGTCACCATGACTGGGGTGAGATGATTAAAAAAAAAAAAAAGATTCTTGTTAAGTAGGTAACAATCAATGAGGATTTAGGCACAGAGTAATGACCAACTTCTGTGTCTTCAGGCCATTGAAGGTAGTTAAGATTAAAGCAACCATTTTTCTTATGAAAGGTTTAAGAAATGAAAATATGATTTCTATTGAACAATAAAAATCCAGAAAGCACCTTCATTAAGCGAAATCTGATGGTAAAATAATCTGATGGTAAAATAATCAATATATTTTTGGTTCAATCAAATGTAATACTGAGGATCTATTTCTGAACTCTTCTCTGGAACTTTTTCAAAAACCTATGTAAAGAGACACACAAATAGATAAATCACTTATTTTTTGACAGCGCATATAAAGTTACTCACATATGTCAACATCATACACTTTACATTTCATTACATTAACAAACTGTTGCTGAAATCTCTATAGCTACAATTTACATGATTTTCTGTTCCAACTCAACAACATAGAAATTTATTCACAAGAACATTCTTTAACTTTTTAAAGAAGACACTATATTTAACCTTGTACAATAGATAGAAATAAATCACTTGTCATTATAAACATTGTAAATTTTCTTTATTATTTTCAATTTTTTGATACTTAAATACAGTGTTGTTTAATCTTCAAACACCCCAAAAGGATTTTTCCCTTGATGCCACTATTACTGTGTACAACCTAAACACAATTGGCAATATTTATTTACAAAAATATGTTAACCAAGTACACTGTGATATTTTTTATCTGTTTATATTTCTGAGATGAGGTTCTATGTATACTATTTACATTATTTGGACTATTGTCCTCATCTTTGTTGCCATATTTATCACAATGTTTCAGCCGTTGTACGCTCTGGCCTTCTTCAGGACACAAGGCACAGTGGATAAAGGCATTGCAAATCCATTATATATTCACCCAAAATCTAATCAAACATGATTTTTCTGGACATTATACATTTTTCTTCTCAACTTATTTTATATTACAGATTACTTGTTGTTCTAATATTCCAATTTTCTTTATACTCACAATCTACAATCAAAGATGTCTAATCAATGGAAATCCACTTACCCTGCTTCCTACTCATTTCTGAAAAACATAATTTTGAACATTTTTTAAATTGTTGCTAATTTTTCTAAAAATGCCTGAAGAATTTGCCGATAAATTATATTTATATTTATTATCAGCCAAGCACTGACTAATGAAGAAATCTTAATTGAAAAGTGGACACTAAGCACCTTCTCTAAAGCATTTGGCAAAGCTGGTGAATTGTGTTCTTTAGAATGGTTGGTAATATATCACATCATTGCCAATTGATTCAAACTTTATAAAATGGTAAATAATACAGATTTCCTCATAAATGGTTCACATATTTTTTATAATTTAGTAAATTTTTATAAATTTATGAATATTTCATATTTCATATTTGTATTCATATTTCATATTTATTTCTTTATAAATTGGTAAATGATAAACATTATAATATAGTTAGTTTGCATATTTTAATATTATAAATATAAAGTTATTCTTGTAAATAAATCATCTAATAAATAGTGTTTAATATGATTGATGTAAATTTTCAAGAATAAAGAAAATGTGTAAGGGAGTATACAGAAACAATGGTGTCAAAGAAAAATCTGTACTTTTGACAGACTGTTTTTGGGGGACACAAAGATTAAACTTTGCTAGTAAACATATAATGACAGCCCTAGTAACTTGTTAAATGTACAGTTGTTCAGTAGAATATTCCATAGAAACAGTATCTCTACAAATAAGCATATACTTGACCCATTTGTTCTTTAACATAAAATAGGAGGGAATCATTTACACTTTGCTAATATATACTTTTAAGGCTCAGTGTAAATCACAAGAAATTATAATTATCCTGAGAGACCTGAATGTCAAAGTATTCAATGAGAGAAATCATGAAACAGCTGGCAAATTCAGATGAGGAATCCACAATGAGCATAGAAAAAAGAGGGTTCATTGGTGCACAGCAAATGACCAAATAATCGTTAACACCTGGTTCTAAGAACATCTAAGATGAATATGGATATGCAGAAATCCAGGTGTAGAAATAAAAAGTCAAATCAACTACATAACTATCAGCAAGAAATTCAGAAATTCAGTTGTACACTGCAAAACTCTACCCAAGTGTCAACTGCAGAAGTGATCACCTCCCTGTTATATGTAAACCAAAAAACGAAACTATGGCAAATGAAGAGGCCTAACACAGCAACCAAATTACAATAAAACAGACTCTTGAATGACGTAAACCTGAAGGAGAAATATATGGGCAATGTGAAAAGAAGATACAAGTGACAAAATGGAAATGAAAATTTGAATTTGGACACACTAAGAGAAGCTTTAGTGACATCAGTAAACGACATCATCCCAAAGGAAAATGGATGAAAAAGAAAAAACAAATGGATGACAATTGAGATTCTTGACATGATGAAAAGGAGACAGAAAACAATGCCAAGATGCAGAACAGAATATAGAAAACTACACAAAGAAATAAGGAATAAATTCATACAGTGCTAAAGAAGAACAGCTCAATGAAAAAGTTGCATAAATAGAAAGAATGAGTATCACAGATAAAGGAGATCTGCATGAAAAGATAAAAGAACTAACAGGACAAAAGACATGTTCATCAACAGGCTGCATAAAATCTAAGGATGGAATACTGGTATTAGAGAAGGAAAAAATACTTCAGAGATGGAACGAATATATCAGAGAACTCTTCCATGGTGAAAGAGAACAACCAGCAATTCAAAGAAATATTGATAGACTGGAAATATTAAAAACTGAAGTGGAAGCTGCACTGGTCAAATTGAACAGAAACAATGCAGCAGGGCTAGACAGAATTGTAACAGAGATATTGACAACTTTAGATGATTTTGACATAGACAAAATTACAGAAATAATAAATGAAATCTACAACAGTGGTGACATACCGTAAGACCTAAGCAGATCTATTTTCATAGTACAGCCTAAGAAACCAGGTGCAAATGAATGTGAACTCCATCAGACAATGAGCCTAATGAGCCACATAAAAAACCTCATCATCTGATTTCTGATGAATAGAGCACACAGCATCAGAATCAGACTGGAGATAGGACAAGAACAGTGCAGATTCGTCAAAGACATTGAAGAAGCAACGTGATATTAATGCTCAGAATGTTATCAGAAAGAGCAATACAAATTCAGAAGGATGTGTACAAGTGTTTTATAGATTACGCAAGGTATTTGATAAAGTATGCCACTAAGATCTGTTTGGGCTGCTCAGTGACCTTGACATATTCGGTAAGGATATTAGAATAATCAAGAATCTATACTGGCAGCAGTGCCTGTATATGGACAGAAAATGAGTTCAGCAGATATACAAAAATAGTTAAGACAAGGATGTATCTTTTCACTGGTTTTATTCAACCTATACAGCAAGGGTATTCTGAGTGAATTAGAAGTCCTACCAGGATTCATTATTTTCAGCCACAATCTTAACAACATAAGATATGCAGAAGACACAGTGTTGATATCAGACAGAAAGGAAACAACAAAAGCTCCTACAGAAGATAGCAAAGGAAAGTGAGAAATATAAACTACAAGAAGACAGAATGCATGATTATCAGCAAAAGGATGAGCTTAAAATTCAAATTACAAATCATGGTTACTAAAATCAAACAAGTACAAAAATTTAAATATCTGGGAAGTGTTCTAATGGAAAGTGTGACACTGAGACTCGATTAGGATGACAAAAAATGCATTCCAAATGCTAAGTAGAGTAAAAAAAATCATTGAAAACAAAGAAAAGTGTATTGAACTGTTATGTGATATCTCTTCTCCTGTATGGCAGTGAATGCTGGACAATTTTCTCAAAGATGACGAAGAGACTTGAAGCAACAAAAATGTGATTCTGCAAAAAGATGCTGATGAATCCATGGACCAAAAATGTAAGCAATGATGAGGTTTTAGAGAAAATGGAAACAAAATGGAAACTTATATTTAACATCAGGAAGAAGTGGTTGAAATTTCTGGTGTACATAATGAGAAAGGAGGGCTTGGAAAATCTGATATGCACAGGGCAGATTAAAGGAAAGAGAGACAGAGAAAAGCAGCATATAACATACTTGATGTGCTTGAGTAAATGGATGGTAAAACAGGGCTTTAGAGAAATAAGAAAAAGACAAAACTTATTAAGAGCTAAAAGGGACAGTGAAGGGCCATGATCGCCTACATCCTGAAGGGATATGGCACATAAAAGAAGAAAATATATACCTGTTGATATGTGAATAGTGTAACACTCAAAAAGTGGAATCAGCAATCCAATTTCAAATTATAGGCTAGTCAGTTGTGCTCTCTTTTGAATAGATGCCCTTGAAAAAGGCATGAATCTGTTTCTCCCCCACCCCCAGCTGACCTAGGCTATGTCCTACACAAGTCTAAACTTAATAAGTATATAAATTCAATAAGGATGTATTTATGAAATACTGAGTGTATATATATATATATATGTGTGTGTGTGTGTGTGTGTGTGTGCATGTATATATATATATAGAGAGAGAGAGAATTTATTTATAAAATACTGACTACATATTTTATATAAAGTGAATACAAACTGGGCAGTTTGTGTTTACTTTGTACTAATAACACTGGAAAAGGTAAGGATACAGTTTTTTTCTCTGTTATAGCTCTTATATAATAGCTGTTGGAGCCCTTTCACCTTTGTAAGGCAATGTATCCTTGGCATTCCACAATAGGTCTGGTCAGGGATAATGCCTTGCTGCTAGTACGAGGTAACCCAGTACAACATGGAGAGGAAATGAGCCCAACCAAGTAACCCATATTGGCCTTAAATATGCTATTATCCTTTATTATATCAACAATCTCAGTTATTGGAAACAAAAAATTCATTTTGATAATCAGTTATGATTCCTTAATTTTAACAATAGCAACAAACAACTAAATATTGAATGCTTAATTTCAATGTATTCCATATTGAACCAATTTTGGGTTCTTGACCTCACCACTAATTAAACTTTGTTCCTCCCGATTTTATTTTTGCAAATGAAAAGCTTAGTGAACCTGCATAGACTTTGGCTCAAATTTCTTACTGAATTGGATATAAGTGTATCTGGAATAGACATCAAATTATGAAAGAAAGCACTGTTGGCTGATAGATAAGTTAAGAAAATAGAGACCACTTTATGAAATATGTGTGAATATTCAAGTACACAGTCTATTCTGAATAACGTAATTCTTTTTAATATTACTGAAGCTGTTATTTGTATAAATCAAATAAAAGTGAAAATATTTTAAAACTTTTGAAGAGGCAACAAACTAAAGTTGTGGGTGAAAAATAAAAATGGAAACTCTTTTCTCTGAATTCTGATACAAGTATATATGTCTTCTTTATAAAACTGATAATTTTCTTTGAGATCTTTAAAACTGATCAAGTCTTCATTTCAGCAACTCCTTTTTTTTACAGCCATAAATATTTTGGCCTCATCTTGTGAAGTTTTCGAAAGATATGAAAATTTAATTTTGTTCTTCAGGAAATTATAAGCCATAAAAGATAAAAAGTAAAGTTCAAAAATATATTAGTTGGGATCAATATTTTATTAAATAACCAGAAATTTTAGTTTTTATTTGCTTATATTTGTTCCATAATCAGAAGCTTATGAATGGAAGTAAATCATTCTGTTTATTTATGGACAAAGGCAAAACAATTGGAACAAAAGATACAGAAAATGATGGTGAATAATAATAAAAAAAATCTAACTAGAATAAAAAGCAAAACCAGAATGGATAATATAAAAGTAAGCCCAGTGTAAAAAAGATCAGAGACAACTCTAAAAATGGATGAATTATTGACTAATTTGCCAAAAATAAAGGAAAAGAATGAGAGAGATGAGAGAGAAATATGATAGCAATCATTAGGTAGATGGGCTTGAAACATTAATGTTCAATTTAGTTATCACCCTATAGTTGGAAGGGAACATGTTTAGTGAGTATTATCTGGTTTGTGATGAAAGATAAGAAAAATTTAATGTAGACAATATTAGTATTGACACTGAGGTAAACTTAGAATTAAGATATAATTAAGATATAAGATGTAAGAATAAAGATATCATAAAAAGAATTAAATTTTGTATAACATAATAGAGCCAAGTACAATGTTTACATACTCTCTCTCACACACACACACACACACACATATATATACAGGGTGCGATGGGTAAATTGTCACCATTTTGTGTTTAATTTAGAACATGAGCATTATTTGTTTTTGATTTTGTAGACTGCACAGTATAATAGGGGCAGTTGGGCACCATCTGTGAGAAATCAAGCAGTATAATGCAATTCACTCCACCGGACATTTGGAAATGATATGTGGTACAACCTGGCATTCATGCAAGATTCTCCAATATGAACATTTTAGATTATTTAGGTGTCAATCTTAGGACAATGCAGAGGATTCAGAAAGAGTTGGATGAGTCTAATGGTGATTACAAAGGTACAGCAGCTCGGAAAATTACTCTGTTCTGATAATAAAATAACTACTGAATTTGTTGGTGAGGACCTCAGACTCAACACAGACAGCTACATCAAGTGACTGAGGAGATAGTGCTGCACTGGGTTAAGAGGGTGGCTGCTGAAAGACCCTATGTCTGGAAACAGGACTCTGCACCATGCCACACAAACAGGAAAATGGTTGTCAAACAATTTCTTTGATCACATGACCACTTACATCTGGCTACCTAACTCATCAGACTGCAACCCCTTTGATTATTATGTGTAGGATGCAGTTGAACAAGAGACAAAAAAAACCTCCTTGGAACACCAAAGATGAACTGGAGACAAGTGTTATCAAATAAAATAAGACATATCTCGGCTGATTTACAGGCAAATACTCAAGAGCGAGAGCCGGATGTGAACGGGACAAAGCCCCGTCACAAAATGACCATTATCTTCATTTACAAATTTTTCCGACACACGAGTTCCGGTCGAAAAATAAAATAATATTTAAAGTGTTCTATTTTTCGTCCAATAAAAATGCTTTCCTCCTAATTATACTCGCTTCGTTTTTCGAGCCTGTTAAGCCATAAAAAAACGCTATAAAAGGGGTCACACGGAAGTTCAACAGGCAGTCAACAGGTGGCCACAAAGGAGACCTGTCACGGTCAGGCCGAGCGTTCAGCAGCAGTCAGCAGGAGAGCATCAACCACCATCAACATGTGTGAACTACTATGAGAGATTGACCTAGATCCGAAGCCGGCTTATGAACTTTACCACAAGGTAGCTGTCCCAAACCCACACGTTCCTGTTGAAATAAACCACGTAAATCTATTTCTGCTGTTGTCGTATTTCTTTCTTGCAACCATACACTTGTCTATAACACAAGGATTATGACAGAATTCACCAACTTAAACAAGGAGATCACCCAGAAAAGTTGCAGGAGATTCCAAAGTCATTTGGAGGCTATAGTTGAAACCAATGATAATTTTATTGAATAAATTTAGTCTTTGGTATTTCAAGAAATTTTTTATGTAATTTTGGTATCTGTTAAAATGAGATGTCAGTGTTATTTTCATTTTTGCATAGTTTAGATGACAATTTATCCATCGCAACCTGTATGAACACACACACACACACACAAACACATACACACACATATTATAGGCCAAAAATTTGGGACTACCTTCTGGATTTTGAAGAATTGCTTGAATATTGAAGATTGCATGCCTTGTTCAAAACTAATTTACTAGCTCACTTTGGGCCAGAGGCACTTTCTCTTCCTAAAAGGTTTTATCATATATTTAATAATAATCATATATTTAATAATAATAACAAAATTAACCCATTACTGCCTAAAGTTTCCTTAGAATTTTAGTTCTAGGGCAAAGCACTTTTGGGCATTGTGTAAAATGAATACTGCCGGATGCTGACAATTTTCAGCAGACATTAAACACTAATACTTTTCTTCATTTGTTAGTGTTTTGTTTTTTTATTCTTTGCGTATATCAGTGCACCTGGGGATTGCTGTCCAATTTCATTGTGCCATTTTATATGTTTACTTTAATTGTGCATTGAGGAATAAATAAATAATCAACTTTGTTTGCTTGTGGTCATCCTAAGTCTTGCAGATTTTAAATCTAAGATATTCCCCACCATCTCTAAAAAAATAGTCACCAACAAGAAGTCATTCAAATAACCTTCATTAAATTCAACCGATAAGGTCTGTCAGTTTAATTTTGTTTTCTATTTTTCCAATATTGGGGATCAAGATTGAAATTTGGGATAAATTCATTTTTATTTCTGTTTTTCACACTACTTTTGAGTATATCAGCCATTATCGAGACTGATGATATCAGATGGTTGACAATATTTTATTGCCTGCATTCTGGTATTTTTTAGAACTAGATTTTAATTACTTCAAAGTGACATCATATATAACAGTTCAATGGAGCTAGACTGCAGAACATGTGATATTACTTTGAACTAATTCAAATCGATATATACATACATACTTACATACATACATACATACATACATACATACATTCATACATACATACATACATACATACATATATATATATATATACACACACACACACATATATATATATATATATATATATATATATATATATATATATTATTATTATTATTATTATTATTATTATTTTTATCATAACAGATTATAATAAAAAACATGTTGAAATCACTACACAAAAGCTTTCATGTTTCAGTACTGTTGAATGGTAAGTAACTGGTGATTAAATGATTTTTAGGGAAATTTAAACACAAAGAATACTTTGTTTTTAAAACTTTTCCAAAAGTTAAGGGTGGCGGCACATAAGGTAAGAATTAAAATTACACTTGTGGGTATGTCTTGATTAACTAATTAAATGTCAGATCCACACTAAATAGAAAAGTAAGTGCAGAGGGTGGAGGTGGGTGAGTTTTTTTTTTTTTCTCCAAACTACAACTACTACTTTGTTGCTTCCAGCTTATTGGAAGTCCTTCTCTGTAGTTCCTGTTTTTAAGAACTTTGGAAAACCTTCTGAGCCCTCTAGCTATCACTCTATTAGTCTCCTACCACTTTTTGGCAAAGTATTTTTGGCTTTAATCAATGTTGAAGTGGTTAAGCATCTTAACCTCTCACGACTTACTCTCAGACAAACAATATGGCTTCTGTTTTGCCTGGTCTACTGCTTATGTGCTAACGGCCATCACTAAATATGTATTTCAATCTCTTGATAATAACATCGAAGCTCAAGCTGTGGCACTAGATATCTTAAAGGTGTTTGACAGTGTTTGACATGCTTGTCTTCTACGTAAGCTCCAAGGCTATGGTATTACTGGATAACAGTTTGATTTAATCCAATCATTCCTATCAAATCATGAAATGAAGTTCATTTGAATGTGCTCACTTCCAGATCCTTTCACACGAATGCAGGTGTCCCCAAAGGTTATATCTTGTGTCCTACACTTTTTCTGATCTTTACCAATGATCATCCTGATGTTATCCCAAGTAGGCATTTATGCTGATGACACTACCATTTAATCCTGCTCAATAGCAAATCCACCAGATCTGACACAGTTAACCTGGACTCTGCTCTTGAAAAGGACCACCAATCTGTGGTTAACTAGGGCAGGAAATGGCTTGTAATTTTAATGCCTCCTAAAGAAAACTGCTCTCATTTAACCACCATAGAGAAACTTTCCTGCCCGCCATCAGCATGGCTGATGCTAGACTTATGGAAAGCGACACAGGGTGGCTTCTTTGCCTCATGTTTTCAATTGACTTGAAGTGGAATAACTACATTGAATCAATATCTACATCTACTGCAAGGAAAGTTGAGTCACTGCATCATGCCAGAAGGTTTTTCTCATTAAAGTACATCTTGCACATTCATAAATCTACCATTCAGCTGTGCAATGAATGACTGTTGCCAAATATGATCTGGTGCCTCTGCTATTCATCTCAAGGTTCTAGACAAAATCCAAAAAATGGATCTACAATGTAAACAATCCTGACTTGGCATCTCAACTTCAGTCACTTTCTCACCTACATGACATGGCTTCCCACTGCCTTTTCTACAAATATTTTCATGGCAAATGCTCTGATGAGCTTTTTTTCCTGGTGCCCAGGTTGCATGAGTTTAGTGTGCGATGAGATTGTCATCTAGGACCCACTCTTTAACAGTTGAATTAGTTAAATGTAACCACAACTTCTACTCCAAGAGTTTCTTTTCTCACACTTCCCACCTGTGGAAGTCCCTTCCATTTCCTTGCTTCCCTGATAATTACAATCTCCAAAAATTTAAATGCAACGTCAATCACAAGATTCTATCTTTTTGAAACCCATTCAGCTTTTATCTTTTCTTTGGTTCCTCTTATACCCAGTCTTTTCTCCCACCTTCACTCTCTGTAACCTCCTGTGTACCAGTGGCATTCCCACTTTGCTTGAGATGAAATGATTATATATATATATATATATATATATATATATATATATATTTATGTATGTATGTATCCAGGTAAGATAAGAACAAATAGGGTACATTTCTAAAATTTGTAATATTTAATTTAAAAGAGGGCTCAATACAAAGTAGAGCAATATTATTTATTTTAGGATATTACATCAAAAACATGTCAAAAAGTGCTACACAATTGCAGTTGTGATTCAATGTGAATCAAAACATCTCTTCAGGCAATTGTAAATCATCTAGTCATTTATAATTGCCTGAAGAGATGTGTTGATTTGCATCGAAACACAACTGCAATTGGGCAGCACATTTTGACATGTTTTTGATGTAATATCCTAAAATAAAGTGTGTATATATATATATATATATATATATATATATATGGTTTAATTAAAAAAAGAGTGCACTTATTTAAATAAATTATATCTATAAAAATAACGTATAATCAGAAAATATATTAAAATAATTGTCAGACTTAATCCATTTCATAATATATATATATATATATATATATATATGATAAAAATATAGTTCTATGGTATATTATATTGATATATATACAGGATTAATACAAATACAATTTGACAATTAGCTAATTGATTCAGCAGCTTAACTTCAGAGTTTCAGGGACAAACATTTCCATAATTGTTCAATCCACACTTGAGGAGGTTTCAGCAATTCACTCCTATTATTCCCATTTTCCGTTATCTTTATATTAACTTTGAATGTATAACTATTAACCCAACAAAAAAGGAATTCCAATATAAATTCTGTTCGATTATTTGGTCAGATTTTGGCGAACATGGTTGGGCTGAGTAATTTCAGAGTCCCCCTCCCACCCCCCACCATACATAGATGAAAGACTGCTGCTCAGATATACATTCTACAAGGTATAAAATACATCTTTTCCCTTTCCCATTGTAAGATTTGGTTTTAATTATTACATCCTACATAATTATGGGTGTAATTCTTTAATTGTCACAAATGTTTGGCAAAAGTCATGCTATTCATGTATCTTGCATTGCCTAGAGTCATTTGATGATGATAAAAATTAAATTTCCAGGGATTTTCAGGGGACCTATATAAAATTTGACATCACTATCAGAATGTATCTTATGTTGGTATACAGTATTTTCAGTCATACATTGGCAATTTAAGGAACAGATCATTTCTTTTTGGCAGTTGCATTTATTTTTTGTAAATTTATTAATGCTGTCTTTGTTGGTGATATAGTTATTCAATATAATATTTTATGATGGGATATAGATTTTTCAGTGTTTCTAATTGAGCTATAGCTGATTTTTATATTATTTTTGTTAAAAATCTTTAATATTGCAAAAGGATTGAAGTGTATATGAATTGAATTTATGAAAATTCTTTCAATATTCATTTGAGCATTGCAGTTATTAAGAGGGTTAAACCATGACACATTACTGTGTCTGTTTTTATTTTTACCTTTTTTGATTTTTTTCTAAATATTCTATATTTATTTTATGGTTGCTTTGTTCTAATGCTTTTATATATTTAATTTTATTTTTGTTAAATATTTCCTTATTGCTGGAGTTAGTAGATAATCTAAATTGTACAGATTTATGTAAATTATTTAATATTGAAGGTAGATGCATGGATTCATTGTTAACATATATCTGGTTATGTCAGTATTTAGTATATGGTTTGTAATAAGTACAAGGTCATATCAAGAAAGTTCATCATCAAAGTTATATGCTTTGTGATTTTCTTGCATTAGTGGTTGTGGTAATTTTTACTTTGTGATCTTTGAAGAATTTAATCAGTTTCTTTCTTGAATCATCTGTTTCTTGGACTTGTTTTACAGAGGAGAATTACACTGTCATCTCTGTAGAGTCCCGTATCTTTAATGTTGAAAAGAAATCTTAATCATCACAATAACAAAATTCCAACTAGTTTGCATGCCTTGACAGAATGAAAAGAACACATTGCAATGTTAAATTATATGTTGTTTCTTTTGGTTCACAGACAACCATTACGATATAACATAGGTTTTGCATCTGCTTTACAATTTTAAACTAATTATCATTAATAGGACAGTATTCTTTAGCTAAATTGATGTCAGACATTAGCAAATTTTTGGTAATAGGTGAAAATCACAAATATCAAATTAGATGAATGTACACTCATTCTTCCTTTTTATATTATTAAACCATTCTATGGCTTCTGCTGTTTTATGCCACTGATTAATTCCTGGAGCATCTTTCATATATTTGCATGAACTTTCAAGGATATTTTTACTAATTTTTCCAATATTACTTTTAATTAGATTAAGTAATTTGTATTGTGGATTGTTTTGGAAATTAGTTTTATGGTCCTTAATGGTGATGAATGATTACTCTTTATGAAATTTATAGATCCTATCATCAATCTTTAACTCAGTAGCTATTTTTTGGCTTCATTGTTGATGCCATTTTCCCATCTACTGGGTGACTTTTTATAAAATTTATTAACTTCATTGTTAATAGCTTTGTAGTATGTATCGACATCAGTTTTGTAATGACTAGCCATCATTATTTTATCTGATTTCTTAATCTTTAAAATGTTCTTATGTGTTTTTTTACTGTAGTTTATTGGTAGCATTAGTAAATTTAATTTTGTTGGTTATCAAGAATAGATCCTTTTCAAAGTCCATTAGCTGTTCATGAGGTGGTGGTGGTGGTGGTGGTGTATTTGTAGATGTAAATCCATAATGCTCAGCTCCCTTTAGGCCATTCTATTTGTTCTCGCATTCTGTGAAAAATTTTTCCATCTAATTTGTTTAATGATGCTCTCAATCTTATGTAAAAGAGTTAATATGTGCAATCATTTGTCAGGAGTTGAGTGGTTTCATATTTCGTAAACATTATAGATACTTTTATTACACCTATAACAGTGCTCAACTAAAAGGAGCAAAATATGAATATTGCACATTGATTGATGGTGTTAATAAAATAGTGCTCAATGTAATATAACAAAGTTATTAAGTATATATTAATAAAAATTAATATTTTTTCCTCAATGATATCACAACTCAGAATTTCATGCACGATACAATCTTCAGGTGATTGAGACCATGTCTACTTATTTTTATATTGATCCCTTCAAGTTGTCTAATTTGTTTCTTGATATTGAGATGAAAACCATCAAGAAAAGTGCCATAGTTGTTTTTAACCCAAGTAGTTTTAACCTTTTCTAAGATCATTTTCAGAGATAAATTTATTACAAATAGAGCAACAACATATTAAAGTTCATATAACATTTATATCCTAATACCATTTTATATTTTTACCAATTCCCAGTCAGCTCCCTTATATTGAAATGCTTGCTTTGTAAAAATTTCATGACTACAATGGATAAAATTTTAAAATTCTGAAATAACAATAGCTGAGCACATTTACAAATTTGTTAATTTGTTCAAATTAACAAATCAACCCCACTAAAATAACCATTAGAACTAATTAAAAATAAGCATAAATAAGCAAGTAAAAATAATAAATCCAAATAAATAGATAAATTAAAACTATCACCTGCGCCGCCAAAATAACAGAATAGGCTACAGTAAGCAATCTAAACATTGAATGAATAAATAGCCTTAATTATCTTCCCAGACCAGGACTAACTATTAAATAAGCGACCTAAGCAAAATATTTTTACTACGTTAATAAAGCATCATTTTCCACTTTTTTACTACGTTAATAAAGCATCAAAAACCAAAAAGAATAAATAATAAATAAATGAAAATGAAAAACAAATAAATTAATCTAAATAAATAAACAAGCCACTCCTGCAGAAATAACCGCCAGAATAGATTATACAGGTTTCACTGAAGATGACTAACATGGCACTGCGATTAAACTTTTTACTATATTTTTCTTGTATCCATACGAGAGATTTCATTTTTAGCCATAGAGTTTATAAGTATTGTCCAAATGAAATACAAATCAATAAATAAAATAATAATAATAAATAATAAAAAAAGAAAAAGAAATACATTATTCCATGATTCTAGTAATATAAGAACTGGGAAATTTTATTACTCCACTTGCTTTATCAAATGCACATTAGGATTTGTTGTTTAAGTCTATAAAAAGGCAAATATTTCCTCCTCCTTCTTTTTTCTCAAAGATGTAGCAGAAATGGATAAAGACATTCCCACTGTGAAATGTTTCTTTTCCTCAGTTGACTGACGGATGAAGTAAATAAAACCTGTACTTTGGTCATTCAAACTCAGCACAAGACTGACTTAAGCTCAACCAATGAAACTATCCTTATCATAACTTATCCTAACTTACTTCTGAACCAAACAGAAAATACCATTTAAAAAAAAAAACAGGAAAAGAAAAATCTTTTTCACTTTCTAATGCATAGCATTTGCATGTTTTTTGCCAAAACTCCACTGATAAAGTAAGACAGGTTTTACTTTGGGTGTTCCAAGTCAGTGCTAGGCTGACTTGAGCTTAAGCATTATAAGTACTGATGAAATAAGTATAAACTTTAATTTGATCATTCCAATTCAGTGCAAAGCTGATTTAAACTTGACTACTATAACCATTCTTATCCTTACTTACCTTAACTTACTTCTGAACCAGAAAAAGAAAACAGACATACCCAAGAGACATTGAGAACTTTTGTTTCACTGCAGTTTCCACTACATAAAAAGGAATAAATGGTCCATAGTATAAACCCAAGGTTTTTATGCTTCTTCTTTGTTTACATGGGAACATACGCACATACCTACAATACACTAATATAAAACATATAACTTCCATAGATCTTTGGATCTTTCAGTGCTTTGGGCTAATCTATTAGGCATTATCAAGAAGGCTTTTTTTGTTTGTCTGAACATTTAGATTTTTTTTAATAGCAATAAAAATGTTTTAATTCTGGAACATAGCATATTCTAGCCATGTTCATAATTGATATTATTAAGGAATGCTTTCTTCTTTCTTACTATTAAAACTACCATTATTTTTAAGAGTTTTTGCAGTTAGATGAATGTACTATGTCAGTTTTTTTTACAATAATCAACTTAATCTTGTTCTGGTCAACTAGAGTTGTTTATTTCTTAATAATGTTTCTAAGGGCAAATTCGTTCTGCTTATCATAAAAAAATGCATTTGATTTTTATAGAAAATATTAATATTACGATTTTATTCTTTATGTTCTCTTATATTATTGCTTACTTTAGTTTAGAGAAAAATAATCCAATTTGATTATTTATTAGGTAATTCTGGAAACCATTATTAACTAATCTGTTTTACATTACTAAGTTCTTTAAAAATAACAGATGAGAGGATAAATTCTCATGCGTGCTTGTGAGGAAATTTTTTATGACACTTATTTTGTATCTAACTGATATATATATATATATATATATATATATATATATATATATATATATATATATATATATATATATATATAATTATTATTATTATTATAAATTTACTAATTTAAAAATATGGTCCCTTTGCTACACATTTTTTATCAGGAATTACCATGTTTCAAAAACAGTAACTAAAACTTTAAATTTAATTATAGAATTAAATTAAAATCTCTAGTACTGTTTCATTTTCAAGCGATTTTTGGAATAACTTATTTTGAAATTTACTGAATTTATAAGCACATACATTCTTGATATTAGTTGCTAAGGTTATGGGAAATTCAATCATTTTGATAAGCAGTGGAAGGGTATTCATTTTCATAGACAACCTATGTATCAAAATATGAGTTACTTTCAAAATCAGGTTAAGTTAGGGTAGGGGTACCTGTTCAACAAATGATGACATCCATTTTTCACATGTCGTCTGGGTTTTTTTTCCATGACAAAAAGTTTTTTGGCATTTTTATTTTGCTGTTTAATTTATAATTGTATACACAAAGATTCTTTTTTCAAAAGGGTCATTTGAATATGAATACTTTATATTTTTAATATTCAAAATCTATTCCTACAATTTTAAATTATTATTCCTAATTCTAATTCCTAAAAATTATACATTTTTTAAAACAAATAAATATATTAGAATTACTTTCTAATTTAAAAATTATTATTAAAAAATCAAGTATAAATAAGTATGTTTCATTTTTCATCTTTTTTCTACTTCTTTTTCCATTTAATCATTATTTAAGGAAAATCTTTGACAGTGCAAATAATAGCTATTTCATTTCTTTAAGTAAATTTTTATTTTTCATAAACTTAATAATGTATAATTTCTCATGTATGCACAAAGGACATGGGTCAGTTAATGACCCACAAACTCTAGCTTTTCTTATTAATTTCCATTTTACAGTAGGTGTTTTATTGGTTTCCTTTAAGTGCCAGAAATATTTAGATAGGGACGTCTGATTTTGGTATTTACTTATTTTAAAAGAACTTTGATGTTGTTTCCACCTTATGTCTTGTGCTTCCAATATAGACTTTTACTTTGTCTGGATCCTCAATAGATGAGATATCACATTGGTACACTAATGATTCAGTGCGACATTTATTATTAAGAGGACAGTTTTGAGGATTTCTACAGTTATATAATTTTTCAAAAATCTTCATTTCTTTTTATTATACTCTCTAAATTTTTTTGATTTTGGTCTAAGTGTTTATTCAAGATTTTAGGATTATGTTTCTTAATAATCATTTCTAGTTTTTTCAGTACAACTGTAACTTAATTTTAGGGTATTTTATTTAAAAATTGTATTGAGTTTACTAGGAAAATGTTTAATGATTAATGCAAGGAATTTTTTGTCCTAATTTGTTTTTTTACCATTTGTCTGTATGGGGTGTATACCAAATGATTTTTCTACTTTTGTTTTTTTCTATGGTTTCCACTTTCATTTTTTTATATAATTGAGTTTTGGCTTTTTGTAGCCACTATTCTTTAGAGCTTTATTATAGAAATTACTATGTTTATAGAAAATTTTCTCATTTGCTGAATTTGTACTTATTCTCTTTTAAAAGTATATGCTTAATTATAGATGGAGGATGATGAAATTTAGGGTGTATATACAAAGGATTACTATTGGGTTTTTATTATATTATTCATTAAATCTAATGTTATATCAAAGAAGTTCACCTTTTTCAATTTAGTACTTACAGTAATTTTCAAGTTCAGGCATTTAAATTCCCTGTATAATAGTTTTCTAATTTTATCAATTTTAAAGTTTGTAGAATTTTTTATAACCATAAGCCAATCATCTCTGTACAATCCAATGTCAGTTACACTAATTTTGCAATATGCTGTAAGATTGTATAATATAAAAAGCCCTATAAGGTCAGAAGACTCTGCAGTAAATTTCAAAATAAGTTATTTAAAAAATTTCAAAATAAGTTATTCCAAAAATTGCTTGAAAATGAAACAGTACTAGGAATTTTAATTTAATTCTATAATTAAATTTAAAGTTTTAGTTACTGTTTTTGAAACATGGTAATTCCTGTGTAGCAATGGGACCATATTTTTAAATTAGTAAATTTATAATGTTTATGCTCTGCAGAATTGTATTGAGCACTGTTTTTTAAAAATAAACATAATTAATAAGAACACCAGATTATAAATCTTACTGTTCTTCCTCATTATTTTAATATATATATATATATATAATATACATATATATATATATATATATATATATGTATGTATGTATGTATTTTAGCTGCATGGGACTTTGAGGTTACAATGAACAGTGGATTTACCCATGCCAAGAAGATTAAAGAAGGATGATAATGATGTAGGGATACAGTAAGTGATTATCTCCCTTTGGTGGATTATCTCCCTTTAATTATCTCCCTGCTCAATGTGTAGATATATGATATAGTGTCACATAGCTAACATGATAACCATTTAGTGACATTACTTCATACAATGACGAAAATGGCCAGTCATTCAATCAGTAATCTTATTGTCGTCAAGACATGTGTATGTTTGTCCTGCCCAGACTTTTTCCTAGGATAGCCAATTGACAAATACTACAACTTACATGATGCCATTTCTTTTTTGGAATATGTCTTTCCCAGATATACAAAGAAGCTCCAGCTTGCAGTCCTCAATTTGGGAAAATTCAAGATGACACATTTCCCTTTCATGTCCTTGCTTGGGACATCATATCCAACCTATTTGAATCAAGAGTCTTAAACATGGCTTCTCCAGAAATGCAGAAGAATCTCCATATTTTATGTAAGCCTCTTTCTTTTTGTTTCTCCTTACACTTTGCTCACTGTGTAGATATATCATATATTATTCTTCATGTGGGACACATGTAAATATGTATATATAGTTTTGTTTATGTCTTAGTGGTAGAAAAGTCTCTCTAAGAACCAAGCATGTTTGTCATTCCTTTTCCTTTCAGTCATTCCATACTGTCCATGAATTACAGTTTTATTATATCATGGATATAATAATGCCCATAATGAGGTAATACAAATGGGAGAATAAACATTTCTCCAATATCTCTATCCTGTTATAATGATGATGAAACACAGATAATTTTAACAAAACAAGATACAGAATTCATTTACGAATTTACACACTTGAAGTTGTGTCCGTTGCTCATTTAAGGAAAATAAATCAGAATTCTTAAAGTCTGTAGTTTTAACATATTGTTATGAAGAGGAAATGTTCATACAACAGATTAACTGATCTGACACAAAATAATATTCAAAAGACAAAAGTAAGAGAGTTTGTTGATTACTGAAGGGATATATGGTTTACATACTTTCAAAAGTAGATTAAGTGTGATAATTTAAAATACTTAGCTTTCTTGGATTGTTGAGAGAAAATTATTTGAAGCGCTGCATGCTCATTAGAGGCCAATAATATTATTGGCAAGTAATTTTACACTAGCAAGTACTTCAGCACTGGTTGCAATGAACTGAAATGAGACCTTTCACATGACCTCAGACACTCTTCACTCATGAATTTAATTTTTCTCCTCATCTTATATCAAAAAGAATTTTGCATAGAATTGATACTTTATTTCCTTCTTTTTCTCAACTGACCAGCTAATTTCTGTGAAGGCAAGGTTTTAATTGGTCCAAAACAATTTTGTATAGGCTTGAGAGTTCCTTTCCTTCTTCTTCTCAGCTCACCAGTCAATTTCTGTGAAATCAGGGTTTTCATTGGTCCAAAGAAAATTTCACATAGGCTCACAAATTTCCTTCTTCTTCCTCAGTCCTCCAAATTTGAAAGGGTGAGTGAAGGGAGTTATTACTATTTCATACACTTACAGACATTCATTTTTACTTGCATTTTTTTAATATAACAGAGCAGTTGTCATGTCTCTTACATTTTCTACACAAACTGGATATTGTCTTCTCAACAACACAAAGCAGACTGCGTAAACATGTTTTTGCACATATTGGCTCCATGCATTCTTCTGCTTTGACCAAAACAAAATTAATAATATATTATGACCAGTCTGAGCCACTCCCGCACAAAAGACCAAAACCTTAATTTCAAGCCAACTAAAAACTATTTATACCCAAATTCAAACCAACCCAACACAGACCAGCATTTGATGTCAACACTGACAAGCTGAGAAAGAGACGCCACCGATGACCATGTCGACCACTACGACCACCTATGTCCATTTCACCATCTTACCAGTTGCCTTCGTAACAGCAGCAGAAAGAAGTTACCAATTTTTGTATATATGTAAATAAATTATACATTTATTTACCTCTACTAATTTTCTCTTTTGTTTGTCACTTGGATTTACATTTGCCAAGGCAGAGAAGAAATTAACCTCTACAACAGTAACAACAACACAGTTCTGTCTTAGAGGTTACCGATTTGTATCTCCTCAACATGGTGAATGTATTATTGGATTTTACAAGAACATCTAAGAATGGAAGTCTATTTTTTGACTAAGTTAGTAAGTAAATTTAAGAATAGAGTTTTTTAATGATCTTTAATAAAATACTGTTATCAACATAACGAATGTATATTCTAGGTTTTGTAATTTCTTCAGCTACTTTGTTTTCGATGTGAGACATGTAGTAATTAGAGAACATTAGATTTCCAATGCTAACCACATTAGTTTGAGTATAAATATTAATAGGTATGCATTTTTTCCAAAAGGTAAGCAAAAAATTGCTACCTTCTGTTCTAAAGTATTTGCCAAAAGTCAGGGAATTATCCAATTCAAATGAAATTTTCAGTACTTATTCATTATGGAATGAATTTATTACTGAATTTTATTAAAAAATACTTTGAGAAAATATTTGTGGAGTATGTTTCACTACTCCCCACTGAGTAATTTGCTTTTTAAACCCTGTATTAAGTATCTAATAAAAATTTCCCAAATAGTTATATTTAGGTGTAAATGGACATGCTTAATTAAAAAATAACAAAGAAATTTTAATAAAATCTACCGTTCAGAAGCTATCAACAATAAAAGTTTGGACTCATTCGCATTACAGAATGGCAGCCATTACTGGCGTTGTTTGCATACATTTGCTGCTGATTAGATTTGCACAGAAGATTACCTTGTTAAGGGACTTTTTATGGTTCTTACTTGACTCAATTACTGTGCAACTGAGGACTCAATGTGTGCGCAATAATCAAGACTATTTCACACCAAATATATGCAAACAATGCCAGTAATGGCTGCTGTGACACAAATGACTTCAAAATTTTATTGTCGATAACTCCAAAACAGTAGATTTTTTTAAATTTCTTGGTTATTTTCGAATTAAGCATGTAAATTTAATTTACACCTAACTATAAGTATTTGGGAAAATTTTATTAGATACTTAGTGCGGGCCTTAAAAAACAAATTACCCGATTATTTTTTATATAGATGTACAAAAAGGAAATAATTCTGATATCGCATTTTGACTGACTAAAAACTATTCCATATCAGAAGAGTATATGCACACATTCAGTCAGTTTTTGTGTCTTGAAAGCACGGTCTTCCAATCCATCGGTACGGTTTTTGTTTTCTTGTTTGTTTGATTTTTGTTTTTTCCTTATCTCTGTTTTTCTGCATTTGTAAGTTCTTGGCTTCTACAGGAATAGCCAGTGATCTTGCACGTTCTCATTAAATTATTTTTGATTTTTTTCAAACAATAATTAAGAATCTAAACATTTTAGGGTTTCATTTTATTTTAAGGCTAAAGCATATTAAATAATTATCATCTTTTGTTTTTTTTAAATAACTAAGAATTTCAAGTTTTATAGTTTTAATATCTTTAGCTGAAGAACATTCATATTCTTTATTCATTAACAGCGGCGTAGCTAATAGGAGACGATCTACCCCGGGTGGCACTTTTGGTCCGCAGTGAGTTTTCAGAAAAGAAAAAACAATAACATTAAAAATCTTGTTTTTTTTTGGCGGGGGGTGTCAGCAAAATTGATAGATAATCAATCATGTCAGCCATTTTTCCATTTTTAAAAAAAAATGAATTTGTTTTGCTCAAAGCCAGCCAGTAATAATAATAATAAAAAATTTTTTTTTAAAATGTCTCCAAAACACGCTGTCAGCTGGTGGGGATTAACGGTACTTACAAGATGATAAAGAAAGGTGTGAAAAAAAATTTGAAACATTTTTAAACAGCTTGATGTGGGGTTGGATTATTAAGTGAATAGTGAATCCACCGTTTTTTTTTTTTCTTCACACATATGTGAGAAATCCAGACTTTGGAGTCAGTACTTGGATTTTGAAATTTTTCATATCTGTGAAGTGAACTGTTAATGAAAAAAATTAAATAAATAAGTGAACCAATTTTTTTTTTTTTTAAGCTTTAGAGTTAGACAGATAAAATCGATACTTATAAATAAATTGAAATAAAGGATATCACATGCATTTCATTTTTTTCTAGAAAAATCGAACGGAAATTTAAAAGGAAATTGAAAATTAATATATTTTTTAAGTGCAGAAACTTAAGTCTAAAAGTGGGCATTTTTTCAATTTTTCAATTTACAAGTTTTCCACGGTAGTAAAACAATGCAATATCTATTTTTTGTTTAGATAGAAGTTTTATTAAACAAATAGACTATGATTTAAAAGTACGATAACATTTATTTTATTTTTTAAAAATAAAATTGATTTCATCGGACTTTTAATTCTTAGTCTACTACTTTGCTAATAATAACTTAAACTACGTAAAACAAAATAATTTTTTTAAAAATTACATTTTTTACACTGTTAAATGAAAAACGAACCGTGTTTAACATGGCATTTTTAATTTATGACTCCTAACAGTAAGTGAAATAAAGATAAAAAAAAAAAAAAACTGGTAAATTATGAATTAAAAGCGCAATGTGTTTTTTATTTTGTTTTTAGTTTTTCTTTTTAAATTAAACAGGGGATATAAACAAAAACTTAATCTTTCTTTCCCGATTTAGAAAAAAAGTAATGAGTAATGTCTCCGTTTTTTTTTGTTTTTTTTTTCATTTTTTACATATCCCCAGTTTTATTAAAAAAAACAAAAAAACAATTGTACTTTTTAATAATTTATCAGTGAGGAGTTATAAAAATACCATGTCAGAAAAAAAAAAACACGGAAAAACCTGACATCATACGGGCATAGAATCGTATATAGTCAACGACGAAATTATTCGTACACGTTATTACATTCACTTACGTGCTAATACCCTTAATGGTAATCCTCTTTTTCTCCCTCCAGGTATTGTTAAAACTTAAATTAGAAGGACAGACTGGGTTCTATAACCTTGGATGGCAACTGGTCTAGGAGAAAGACAACTTGGAATTCAAAACCTGCAGAGGGTCGTTTGAGGACCTTGTAGCACGTAGTTGCATGTCCATCATCCGTAGCCCTCTTTATCCACTGGTTCAACTGTTGATATCTTTTGTAATCATCATCTCTGCTTATTCCACCATTGAGGTCTTTGGGGGTTGGTTATGCTTAGTCTGGATCCTTGTCTTCGACCTTGCTACTATCATAAATTTCATTTATTATTTCTGTAATCTTATCTATGTCAAAATCATCTAAGGTTGCCAATATCTCTATTACAATTCTGTTTGGCCTTTTATTTCTGTTCATTTTGGTTAGTGCAGCATCCATTTTGGTTTTTAGTATTTCCGGCCCATCAGTATTTCTGTGCATTGCTGGTTGTTCTCCTTTGTTGTGGAATAGATTTCCATTATATTTGTTCTAGCACTGAAGAATTTTTTCTTTCTCTAATATGAGCATTCTGCCCTTGGATTTTATGTATCATGTTGATGAGCATGTCTTCTGTCCTGTTAGTTCCGTTATTTTCTTATGTATATCTCCTTTATCTGTGATACTCATTCTTTCCATGTCTGCAGTTTTCATTGAGCCATTCTTCTTTAGCCTGACTGCATTTGTTACTTATTTCATTGTGTAGTTTTCTGTATTCCATTCCATGTCTTGGTATTGTTTTCTGTCTCTTTTGCATCGTGTCGAGAATCTCATCTGTGATCCATTCTTTTTTTTCTTCTTCGTCCATTCTCCTTTGGAATGATGTCGTTTACTGTCACTAAAGCTTCCCTTAGCATTTCTCATTTCAAGTTTCCATTTCCATTTCGTCCCTCATATTTTCTTTTCAAACTGTCCATATATTTTCCCTTCAGGTTTAGATCATTCAGGAGTCTGTTGTATTGCAATTTGGGTTCTGTGTTAGGCTTCTTCAATTTCTGTAATTTCACTCTTGGTTTACATATAACAGGGAGGTGATCACTTCCGTAGTTGGCACTTGAATAGATTTTGCATTGAACAACTGTATTCCTGAATCTTTTGTTGATGGTTATGTAGTCAATTTGGTTTTTAGTTACTCTTCCAAATCCATAATATTACCTGGTCATTGGCCATGCACCATTGGACCTATTTATCTCCACGTTTGTTGCAGGTTTCTTGTCCGAATTTGACAGCTATCTCCCCTGATTTCTACTTGCCTTCTTCAGCATTCAAGTCTCTCATGATAATTATAACTTCTTGTGATTTTCACTGAGCCTTGGCACTGGAGTAGAAAGATTTGATTTCTTCTTCTGTATTTTGTGCTGTTGGTGCATACACTATTATAATAGATATGCTGAAAGGCTCTCCTTTCAGTTTAACTACAAGAATTCTTTCAGATAATTGACAGTATCCTAGAACACATTTATTGAGGTCTTGATCTAGTATCAATCCAACTCCTTTTTCATTTTTCTCTCCACCTACATATATAATCTTGTGATTGTCACTGACAAAATCTCCATTGTTTAGCCACCTAGTTTCACATACACCTAAAATATTGACATTTAACCTACTCATCTCCTATTTTCCATTTTCCAACTGGCCACAGTTGTTTAACATTCTAACATTCCATGTCTTAAGAGTTATTTTTTGTTTGATGCGAGCAGTCACTGGATGACAGTCCAGTGACACATCTCACTCATGTTGCTCCTTTCCAAATGAGGGATAAGTTCTGAGTAATTTTATCCCCTTTATGCCCTTTATGCTAGCAGTCGCTGGATGACAGTCAGAGGACATCTGGGACACATGTCGGTACTTACCGGGAGAGGAGTTAATTTCAATAGAATTAACCCCCTTTCATACCAGTAGGTTTCATAATTTGTTTGTTAATTGCCATGATATATCTTGGGATTAATAGTGGAGTAGTTCCCCATTTCCTTCTCCATGGTGGTTTATGGAGACAGTGCTTCTATTTAGCTGGCTGTTGAGTCAATGAGAGTTCTTCTGCCCTTTTTTAGGTCTTATTTTTCAATCTACTGAGTTGCTAACAACCCTCCTCACTCACAACAACCTGGAGTGGGGTACCTGGTTTAGTTGCCAGCACTCTGACAGTGGAATACTTATATATATATATATATATATATATATATGCCCCCAAACAGACATATGTACATACCTAGCACTTGAACCCCCCACACCATGTTAGTGAGGAAAAAGCTTGTGGATCAGAGTTAGTAAGGTGGATGAAGAAAATAAAATTATTATTACATTTTAACTTAGTATAAATCCAAATACCCACTTTTTTAAATATTGAAATTACTTCTGGCCCAAAACATGAACGATTCAAACTTGAAATTTAAACTAAAATTTAAGTACTCAGATACATCCAAGAACATCAATTACAAAGAAAGAGAAAAAATTCAAATGACCAGTTCAGACAAAAATTTTAAATGGTCGACCTACCTCTAAAAGAAGTTTTGAATAAATAATTAAAAAATCCTGCATTTGACTTCCTGTTAAGATATTTCTCAGGATGCACCTACAGAATAACTTATTTGGATAGATATCAAATGAAGCTAAAATGCTTTGTTGTCTTAAGGATTTGGAGAAATTGATGAGTAGATGTGATACTATATTTGGTAGGTAGATATAGGGTAATAATTTCATTGAGGAATTTTGATAACTGATAAATAGTTTGGGATCTGTGAAATGGTGGGTCATAATGGATATCCAGAGTTAAGTATTTGAACCTTTCTATATATATATATATATATATATATATATAAATATATAAAAGTAAACAGTGAAGTCAACATTTAGAGGCGACAGGCTGTTTCATGCTAGACGTAATTGTTACACCACATGTTGTTTTTTTTCCTCAACTATTTATATATACAGGTCAGTGGTGCATTGTGGGTAGTCTATTTTGATGGTTATTTTGGCAAGAGTGCACCACTGACCTGTATATATAAATAGTCGGGAAAAAAAACAACACACTTGGCATGAAACAGCCTGTCACTTCTGAGTGTTAACTTCAATGTTCACTTTTATATTAACATATGCTCTATCTCTGATATTGAGCACTTTGTCCCATGGATATAGCACATCTTAAAACTATATTTCCTCATATATATATATATATCCTGGTTGGTAATCACCAATGATTTTGTTGATTTACATGGATCCTACTTCAGCAAACTTAGAGTCATATCACATACAATCAGATAATGCTTGACCCTTGACTTGAGGAGGTTAAGAGTGTAGTGATCAGAGATGCAGCCCCTAAAGAATCCATTCCACATTGCAACAGTTCTGGACAAGAAGCTGCCTTAGTGGAAAATACTCCTTACCAATTGAATATGAAAAAAAATCATCATGTACGAGGCATGATTGGTCCTAACAGTGAAGGTCTGGTCTAATCTGTTGGACCCAATGAATGTAGTTCATCCCAACATCTGCCATGTAAGTAGAACAGTAAGAGGCTAGCTACATTTTGTCTGTGGGAAAGGGGTTTCAAGAGTGGAAAACAATTTATCACCCACAAGACTGGGTAAATGCTTTTAAATTTTATCAAGCTGGAAAGAGAGGATATTAGGCAGCTCTAACCCAGAAATATCAGCATTATTCCATTCTTGACTTCAATACTTATTAACCATTCTCATAGAAATCTCCTTTCATGACAGACCACAAGCTTTTATTAGATTAATATTAGGAGAGATTGAGGGCCATTAATATGATGTTTTAAAAACCTTTCTTTAGCAAGGTGGGCAACAGTAAGCTTTGCAGAATTTAAAGGAGCTTTGTCTTACATGAACACACACATTAACTTGTTTAAAACAAGGTTGGATTTTGTTTGACTTTCTGCTGGGAAATCAACTATTGGTAGTACATTGATTTAGTGTTAAAAGAAATAAGTCAGTTTTAATATAAAACACCATCTGTCTAGCTTCTTTGATAACTTTTATCTTTTGGTTACTATTCTAATATTCATCATGAGGTATGTCAAAGTTATTTTATAATTGACTTTGTCCACCTTTTAGCAGAGGTATTTTTTTATAAGCATTCAGTCCACTGTGCATGTGTGTTTTTACCATTTTCTCTTATCAAGTAAGATGCCATCCACAATTAATCAATTAGTTCTTGCTGAGATTATCATTTTCTAACTAAGCTGAACAAGATAATCTTCTTTTTCTGACAGAAGGGATTAAGTCAGAGACTTTATTTCATAATAATTCTTAATTCCTGTTCTTTTTTGTTTTCTTTTCTTAATAATAATTTCTTTTTCTCATATTCTCTCACACTCAGTAACCTCTTGCATTTTAGTGGCTGTATTGCCTTGCTTAGGGTGAAATGATTTAAAAAAATCAGTTATCAAATGGTTGAACCAGCCCAAAATTTTTCATTTTTTTAGAATTGTTCTTTAGTTAATGTTTCATAAAACACCCATTAGGTTTCAAATATTTTAATTTAATTTCTTTTTACTTTTTTTAATGTTTTTTTTTTGTATTATTTCAATTCCACTTTTATTTATTTTTTATATTAGCAGTATATTTTTATTTTTTCACCAATATTTCAAAAACTTTTTTGATTTAAATAAATAAATTCAGAATGTAACTTACACTATTTTTATTAGACTTGTATAAAAAGTATCGAAATGCAAAGTAAAATTTATTTTGATATAAATACTTATTTCATTTCATAGCCTTTTTATGCACACATGATTCCTTGTACTTACAAATTTATTTTCGGCAAAATATAAATTTGCCAAGACAAATTAATAGTAGCTTAATATGTGGGAATTAGTAGTTACTAAGTAATGATGAATTAGTAGTTTTGATATTAGTAGTTACTCAAAAACTAGTCCAAAGTTATTTTCAGATAATTTCCCGTTTTGGGTTTTGGTAGCACAGAAAAAGACTGTAATTAAAAACTGTACCGAAATCCATCAGTTTATCTTCAAAGAGATAATTCTTTTTTTTCTTGGAATTATAAATGCAACAGAAACTCATGGGCAAATGGGCTTCCATTATAATGAGTATATAAAGCATAAAAAGGAGCACATTAACACTTGTTAATGCATCTGCCAAATAAACAATATTTTGATGCAAATATGGCAGCATAAAAACTACACAAATTTCTGAAATGCATTTTACTTTTATCTCTTTCTTTCTTAGTTTCTCTTTCTAATTACCTTTGACTTTTCTCTTTCTGATATAACTCTTTCCTTATTTTACTTTCCTTCTTTATCTTTTCCTTTTTTATCTCACCTTTTCTGTATTTTGTTTATTATTTCATTTACTTTTCATATTACTTTTATTACTTATTATTTCCTCCCTACAAAAGTTAATTATAACCTTTGATCTTTCTTTTTCTTACTTTTTTTGTAATAATGATACTCCAGCTTCCTCTCTTTTTTCTGTCTCTTTCTCTCTCTCTTTTTTTTTCTAATACTGATAGTTTAGCTCTCTTTCCTTTTCACTTTTTCTTTCTTTCTCTTTCTCTTTTTTCTTTCTTTCACTTTTTCCTTTCTTTTTAAAACACTACTCTTTCTCTTTTTCCTTTTATAATAATCATACTCTTTTGTTCTTTCTTTCTTTTGTACTAATAATACTTTTCTTTCTTTCTTTTGTAATAATCATACACTTTCTTGTGCTATAATCATATGCTTCTTTCCTTTTTATGTAATAATTATATTTTTCTTTTCTTCTTTCTTGTATAATAATTGTAGTCTTTCTTTCTTTTGTAATGATCATATACTTTATTTATTTTGTAATAATCATACACTTTCTTTTTTCTATAATAATCATACACCTTCTTCCTTTCTTTTGTAGTAATTATATACTTTCTTGTGTTATAATCATATTTTTCTTTCTTTCTTTCTTTCTTTCTTTCTTTCTTTCTTTCTTTTGTAATAGTCATACTCTTTCTTTCTTTCTTTCTTTTGTAATAGTCATATTCTTTCTTTCTTTCTTTCTTTTGTAATATTCATACTCCAATTTCTTTTTTTCAACAATTCACTTCCATATGTACTCAAGTGACCTAGAGCTCAACTCAAAAGCAATATTACCGACCCTTGAATTTTTTAGCACAGCCTTCTGGCACAGAAATATGCAATGAGTGCCTTTTTGTATAGAGAAGCAGGTTACTTTCTCTTCTAATACACCACCTCAATGCAGTCTACAAACAGATCAGCAGACATAGCACATTGCACTCAATTTCTAGTCATCTTCTTTTCTACTTTCTACTTTCCTTTTACGACATCTGAGAAAATAAACTTCCTTTTCATCTCAGACTGTATTAAGAAGAAAACTTTTATAGTTAGAAAATTATTTATTCATTTTTTGAGAAACATTTTAAAAAATATCAATGACCAGAACAAGTAATCTCTCTTAAAATAAGTTCTATATGCAGCAACCTGTTACAATAAAATTATATTAATACCATTTTATAAACTTTCTTAAAGGGTAACTAATATCATACATCACTAGAAAGTTTTACTTTTTCTCAATTTTTTTTTCAAATTTTATTTCATTTTTTTCATTTTTCATTTTTTTTCATCCTCATTTCCAGGGTGAAATTCAAAAACAATATTTTTTATTTAAGAGTATTTGGAAAGAAAAACAAGACAAACAATTTTTTTGGAAAACAAAATGATTGTTGGTTAAATAATTGTTTTTTTTTACAATCAAACATAAAAAAAAATAGACAAAACTAATAAAACATGTTACACACATATTTACACACATCTACAAGAGGCATTCAAAAAGTAAAGTTTGTAGGAAAAGTACATTATAAGAAAACTATGTGAATGTTTATATATTTGTTTTTGTAGCAAAATAAACTTGGAATTATATGTTTTAACCTTTTATGAACTGTAAGTATTTTGAAGTGATGGAATGAAGTTTATGCCAGTTTAAAAACAACTATCTTTAGGGTTGGACATGAATCCCATGAAAATTGAACCAAGAAAAAAACATCAAACAAATGGGATTCAAATCTTGAAGGCTTTCTGAGATGAATTGTCATTGGAGATGAAACTTGTATTTATCAATACAATCCTGAAGACAATGCGATCTGGAAAAGCAATTGTTATTTAAAGCTGAAAAAGGTCCAGTCAAAGCAAAAGTAAGCTGGTTAAGATGAAAGGTTATGGCAACAGTTTTATAGGAGGCTGAGTGCATTTTTATAGTTGACTTTTTTGAGTGAAAGAAGACAGTCACATCTGCTAATTATGAAAGAGTTTTGAGAAAATTAGCTAAAAATTTAGTAAAAAATCACCATGGAAATCTTTTCATCAGAGTCTATTTCTACCACCACAATGTCCCTGCCCATTCTACTCATCAAACAAGGGGGGCACTGCAAAATCTTTGATGAAATGTCATTAAACATCCACATTACAGTCATCTTCTGACTTTTTCTTATTTCCTCAGCTTAAATATTTTTTAAAAGGAACCTATTTAAAAAGCTTTCTTTGCATAATTACATTTTCAGGACACTCAGTTATTCCAGGATTGTATAAAAGTAAAAGTTTGTCACTTGATCGATGTCACCTTCAGCATCCTGACTACAGAGTCATAGGCACACTTGTCCATCCACTCTTCAGGAGAGTATCAGCAATTTACTGCTTAAGGTTTTTGATTTTTTTCATATATATATATATATAAATACTTTCATGGAAATTGCTCCGAGGAGCTGCATTCGCTGGTTCCCAGACGTCATGAGTTCCAGCGCCCTACGAGGCTGGCATCCCGCTCTCACCCCTTCAGTTGAAACTCCTAAATGCAGCTGTCTCTTCTACTCTAATAGCTTCATGTCTCGCACCTCTCGCCTGTGGAACTCCCTTCCCTTCTCCTGTTTCCCTGTGAGCTATAATCTCCAGCTATTCAAGTGTAATGTCAATCGACATCTCCAGTTGCCTTGATCTATCCACTACCCTCATCCTTTCTTCTATCACTTCTATCTAATCTTGCTCTAAATTTTCTGTAACCCCTTGCATCCTAGTGGCTTCCCGCCTTGCTTGGAGTGAAATGCTTAAAAAAAAATATATATATATATATATATATATCATTTGCTGAAATTGCTTGGAAGCCATCATTGCTGATTGTGCCATCATGAAGTCACAAGTCATCATGATTGATCATGCGAGATTATGCACTCTCTCCCAGATACTGTGCCTAATTGTCTTCTCAAAATAGAAAAACCACAAGTTGGCCTTGAGTGACTGAGTAGATATTTGCAACAGGATTAGTTAGCCACCCTAGCAGACAGTTTTCTCAGAAACAACTGGCCAGCCATAACTATGCATACAATAAATATTTATCTCTCAGCTTATATGTGTGTAGATGTGTAAAAATTCAGATATAAATAAATGTATCCATAATGGTAATATGAATAAAAGAAATAACAAGAGGGAAACCTTTTTATGCCAATGTGTTTCATTCTACTTATCTTGGAAAATCATCAGGATAAATGTTTTTCCTCTTGCCCTATTTTATATGTATATGTATACATATATTATATACATATTACATACAATTTTTCTGTTGCTCAGTTTCTCAGTCAAATAGTGGGTTTCCCTAATCATTTGCCAAATAATTCTGATCAATATTAATTGATTTGTTCCTTACCTCCTCTCCTAGCTCTGTCCTCTTGGCAATTCTAACCATGTTGTAGTATCTGTAAGTATTTTGTTTGACATCTATTATAGAGGAACCTCCTATTCACAAAATTTCTTACTCTTACCAGTGTAGTGATTAGGATCCATTTGGTGACTTTCTTCAAGACACCTCTTGGATTGATATTTTTAAACTTCCTATAGAGAATTGTGCCACTGAGGTTTCTTATTGGGTTAAAGCCAACATAAATGCTTTGGTACCTTCTTGGTATATAAGCATTTATGTCATTTCGTTTGAATCATATGACTATTACAGATGCATTTATTTATATCTGAAACCATATTCTTCTCTTTGGTTAACACCTGCCTGTTCAGCCACTAGTGTGTCAACATGATAGTTCTGATCACAACAGATGCCTCTTTGTGTCTGCTCATAATAATTGTAAAGATGTCCTCAAAGAGGCTAAGTCTTTGCTTGCTGACAATGAGGCATAGCATAACCTCTAACAAGTTTGGTTTTCATGACTACTAGCACCTTTGGAATAGTGTGTTAAATAAGAGTAAGTCTTCTATCCCTCTTTTCATTCAGGGTGACATCATCTGCTGATAAAGTAGAATATTTTGCTCCTAAATTCTATTCCAATTCTACTCTTTACTCACCTAGAGTATCTTTACCTCACTGTGCACTTGAGTCTCTATTGTGGGATATGCATATAACACTCAGGGTCATCTTTCAGATAAACAATATGGCTTTCACTTCTCTATGTCAACTGCTGAAGTATTAATGGTGATTGCTATTAAGCTTTCAATAAGAATGGGCTTTTGCTTTGAATATCTCAAAGGCATTTGACAAGATTTGGCTGCTGTTCTTCACAAGTTGAAAGGTTATAGCATTTCTGAATGAAGATTTGTTCCAGTTCAATCTTACTTATGAAATTGTGAAATGAACATTCTCTTGAATGGCCACTCTTCTAGATCTTTTTGCATTAATGCAGGTGACCTACAGGATTCTATCCTTGGAGCTACATTGTTCCAAATTTTCATCAACGAACTCCCTGATGTTATCAGTTCTCATTTCAGTATGTATGTAGATGACACAGTTATTTAACCCTGTCTCAGTAAGCCTGATCAGTTCAATAAGCTCAAATTGGCAGCTGATCTTAAACATAACCTAAAATCTGTTGATAACTGGGTCAGTTGTTAATTAGAACACCTCCAAAATGAAACTGCCCTCTTTAAATCATCTTAGAGAACCTTTTTTGCCTTTCACCAGCATGATCCTCCTGGAGGTTGACTCATTGCACCTTCTTGGGTTAATGTTTTCCACTGACATAAAGTGGAAAGATTATATTGAATCAATTGCTAGACTTGTTGCAAAGAAAATCAGTTCACTGTGTCATACTAGACAATTTTTCTTGCCAGAATCTATCTTACAAATTTAATTCTAAATTTTAAATTTAAATCTACTATTCATCCATGCATTGAATATATATGGTCTGGTGCTTCTGCTATATATTTAGAGATTCTTAATAAAATCCAAAGAAGAATCTGCAATGTTATCCTGACCTGGCATACCAGCTTCCATCACTTTTCCACTGCCATGATGTAACTTGGTTGTGCCTTTTCTATAAATATTTTCATAGTAATTGTTTTGATGACCTTTCATCTTTGGTACCTTAACTTTATGAATTTAAGATTGGCAGCTAGATCTCATTTTACAGTTGATATGAAACTATAAGCTTTATGCCAACAGTTTTTTCTCTTGCACTTCTCCCTCAGGAAACTCTCTTCTGGCTTCTTGCTTTCCAGTCAACTTTGATTTTCAAAAATTTAAATGTGATGTCAATTGTTAATGTCTATTTTTTATTTCATGTTCTTTCATTGTTTGATTACTTTTTCTCACGTTCTTTCACCCTCAGTACCCACCCCATTACATCTTAGTGGCTTTATTGCTTTGCTTGGGGTAAAATGAGTAAAGTATATAAATGTGATAACAAAGATATTCTTTGTAGATTTTTTAATGGTTTTATTTAGTTGATATGTAGGGCGAGAAGTTTTTGGAAAATATCAAAATTTTCATCTGCTCCTACAGCGTTTGTTAGTGTTTAATATTCAACAGTGTTTTTTTGAATTGTGCTAAATTTCATATTAGTAAACATTAATGATCCCAATGCGAGAATCACCAATCTTTTGGTTGCAACACCAGATAAACATTTGTTATTGCCTCTCCTTTATTCCTTTTCCCTCACTCCAGTCAAATGAGATCAACTATAAGTGGAAAGGTACTATGGCTTAATCCTCTTTTATACTTTGTCTTATTAGTGTCTTAACAGGACTGTATATGTGAGAATATAAGATGAAGAAGATAAAAACATAATAAAAATACTAACTACCAAAAATAATAACAAGGATGATAACCACAGGAACATACAAATAAGGAAGATATTATGTGTGACAATCTTCTTTTTTATGTGCCATGTCCCCTCAGAACGTAGGCGATCATGGCTCTCCACAACTTCCTGTCCCTTGTAGCTCTTAATAAATTTTGTCTTTCTCTTATTTCTCCTAAACCCTGTTCCACCATCCCTTTAGTCAAGCTCACTAAGTAGGTTATGTGTTGTTTTCCTCTGTCCCTCTTGCCTTCTATTTGTCCTGTGAGTATCAGATTTTCCAAGCCCTCCTTCCTAATTATATGCTCCATAAATCTCAACTGTCACTTCCTGATATTAAATATCACTTTTCTTTTTGTTTCCATTTTCTCCAAAATTTTGTCATTGCTCATGTGTTTGGTCCATGGTATCCTCAACATCCTACTGTCAAGCCATATTTCTATTGCCTCAAGTCTCCTCTTCATCTTTGAGGAAATCAATCTGTGACTATATAATAATAATAATAATAATAATAATAATAATAATAACGATTATGCAAATAACAGTAATAGTAGTTGTAAAGCAAAAGGGGGAAGTAAAAAAAATATATTGTGATTTTCCTAAAATTTTATTGTGCTCAACTGAATAAAAAAACATGAAAAATATACAAAGTTTATTTTTATCATATATTAATTAAACAGTATAAATTATATTTACCAGAATAAATGTACAAGAAATTTCATAGAAAATATATATATATATATATATATATATATATATATATATATATATATATATATATATATATATATTTTCTATGAAATATATATATATATATATATATATATATATATGACAAAGTGGAAAAAATCCTTATATGACATGCACCATCCTTCAGGACTCCATCAGAGTGAGTTTGTTTATGCAGGTTTGACCATACATGTACATGCACAAATGAGAGATACTGGGAATTCTAATTATTTTTTGTTTTAAAATTTAAAATTAGAGTTTCCAGCATCTCTGATTTACACCAATGTAAACAAACTCTGATTAGGTCCTGGGTATGGGGCATGTCACATAGTGGCTTTTTTCAACTTTTACATACATCTTTCTCCAAAAGTTGTCCTTGATATATAAAAATATATATATCATTATCCCATATATATATATATATATATATATAGATAGATAGAGAGAGAGATGCATGTATATGACAAAAGGAAACCTTTCTTAGCTGATTCATTTCATCCTGTGGTAGACATCAGATAAGTTTTCCTTTTGACTTTATTCATATTGTCTTCTTACAGATATATTTGTCGTTATACCTGAATTTTGGCACACATATATATATATATATATGCATATTTACAAGTCTATCTTTCATCTATGCTTACATATTGTTTGGTGCTCCCACTACATATGTAAAGATCCTTGATAAACTCCAAAGAAGAATCAGCAATATTATTGATCCTAATCTGTTGGGTCAGCTTCAGTGACTTTTCCACCGCCATAAAGCTGTCTCCATGTGCATTTTCAATGAATACTTTTTATGGTAATTGTTCAGATGAACTCTTTGCTATGGTACCTAGACTATTTGAATTTAAGCACAGTACAAGACTGGCAATGTGGTGTCACCAGTTCACAGATGAGTTGGCTAAGATATAACCATAAATTCTATGTTTAATGTTTCTTTTCTTACACTTCACACTAGTAAAACTCTCTTCTAGCTCCATGCTTTCCATTCAACTTTAATCTGCAAAAATTTAAATGCAATGTCAATCGCTTTCTACTCTCCTTCTGATTATTCTGCTTTTGTTCTTGCTCCTTAGTAAAGTTTCTCATCTCTAATTTTTCCACACCCAGTAACTGCTTTTGTTTTAGTGGCTTTAATGCCTTGTTTAGCATGAAATCAATTAAATATATATATATATATATATATATATATATATATATATATATATATATATATGTGTGTGTGTGTGTGATATATGAAATCAGAAAATAATGTTTATTATATATATATATATATATATATATATATATATATATATATATATATATATAAACATTATTTTCTGATTTCAGTAAAATCCTATATCCACTTGTAATTAAAGTCATTTTAAAATGATTATTTCTCTCTGATTAACACATGTTGATCTTTTACAGTGACTATAAAATGAAATTCAAAATTCACTGTATGAGGAGATGCTTTGCAAGTGATTTGTTTAAATTGATTTGTTTTTTCATCTTAACACTTAACACATGTAATGTGAATGTTATGCCTTGACCTCATTTCTCCAATGTTTGAAAATAAATAAAACAATTCAAAAGGGAATGTAAATCAACCATAAGTTTTTTTAGTTTCAAATAATGTAAATAAATCAACTGCAAGTAACCAGGATACCAGAAGTGTAATGTCAATAAAAGATGACCAATGGCAAAACTTTAAGCAAAGTTTACATTTCATTCACGAAAACATGACAAAAATATGGTAAATCTTTTCATGAGATGAGAAATAGATAGTAATTGATATCACATAACATCTTCAGATTTTACAAATGTACAAATATACTGATTTCTAAGAATAAAAGAATGTTATAGTGTGCCAATTTTCCAAATTGTGAGTATATAGCATTTTTTTTATCATCATTTCACCCCAAGATACACCAAAATACAAGAGGGTCACTGAATGTGAGAGAATAGGAGAAAACACAATTAAGGAGAAACACGATTTAGGAGAAAACACGATTTAGGAGAAAACACGATTAAGGAGAGGGAACAATAAAAGAACAGGAATTAAGAAAACAGAAGATAATGATTGATATTTCATTCAAATTTATGAAGATCAAAGTTGACTGGAAAACAAGAGGCCAGAAGAGATTTCGACATGTGAAAAGTGTGAGAGAAGAAACTGTTAGCATAGAACTTACAGTTGCATCTAATCCTTTCAATTGTAAAATGAGACCTTGCAGCCAATATAGTACTGCACTTAAATTCATAAAGTCTAGAGGACAGTTCAATTATCATTATAAAATAAAGGTACAGGGTAGCAACATTATAACAGTGGGAAAGTGACTGACGCCGAGGGGCAAGATCAGGACTAATAACATTACAGATTCTACTTTGCATTGTATCAAGAATTTCTAAATATATCTCGGCAGGAGAACCAAACCAGATGTGGCAGCATTATTCAATGTAAGGATGAAAATTAAAATCTTGACTTTCATCTAGACTTGATTCCTGACAGGCATTAAAGGTAAACATGCAACTATCTTAACCACCAAACAACTACAAGAAACCTTATTCATGATAGCCCTTAAATATTACATTGGATAATTTGATTTAGTTTTTTTGTATGTTTCTTACAAATAGATTTTGTCAAGTGCTTGTTCCCAAAATAACTAACGAGTACTAATAATAAATTTGGTAAAAAGCACTTATCAAAATAACTTACTACTTGTGATACTATTATTATTATTATTATTATTTTGTAAAACTTATATGAAATCCATCTGATGTGAAGATATTAAAACCAAAATCAACATCTCCCACTGCTACATATGGCATTTCATTGTAAAAAAACACTGAATATGTTTTTACAAGGATTCATTATCCACCAAATGCAAACAAACATTCACTGATGGCATCAACAGAAAAGTAAGTTGACAAACGATAAAGTTTCTTGCACACCCATTTTATTTCTTCACTTAATCTAAACATTAAATAAATTCAATACAAGGATTAGTTAAAATTTTAGTTTAGTGGAGAGCAAAAGGAACTTACAGCGACATACAAATTTGATTACTCTTCTAGGAAGAAAACCTTTACATTTTAAATGAATTATCAAAGTTTGGGAAAGAACTACTTTCATTATCAATCTTTAAATATCAATTAATATTTTGCAAATTATAAGTATTTTTTGTAATGTATAGGATATAAACTCCTATATTTTACAGCCAATAAGTAAAGCACAAACAAGTAAGAGACACCTACAAATAAATTTTACTAAATTCAGTATATATATTTTGCAATTCTGTACAGAGCTCCAAATTAAATAAGTGGTTTCTGGAACCTGATTGGATAGAACAATTCACATGATGTGCTTTCTATGACATCTGTGTAGTTGAAGTCCAAATGACCAGGAAATGTTTTGGGGACTGGGTTATTGTGTACATTCCCACACAAAACTCAGATATTGATTCAGAGACAAGCACCAGCTAGCCATAAAACATAAAAATAGCTCACGAGCAACAGACAAGAACAGTCAGCAATGAGATCTGTGAAAAATAGTCAGCAAACCAGGCCCTACCTTAAACAACAACATAGACACACATTACCATGACAATGTGTCAGTCAGCAGTGATTTTTCTATATTGAAAAACATAGATCTCTCTCTTTTTGTTCACTGTATTTAAAATTACCACTGCCACATGCAATCAGTCAGCAATCACACACACATGCATACTGGCATAAAATACCACTTGTTTTACTCACTTGCAACAAATCCTTTTGAACAATCGAACTATTGGTCACAACAAAAAGCATTGAATTTTAATATGCAAATACATCTATCAGCCTGTATAAATGTTATTGTCGTATTTAACTTGGTCTTCTTTTTCTGCAAAGATCATTTTCTTGTGTTGTATAAAATTTGTGTTACATTTGTGTGCATGACATTCAGATTTTATTTTTCCACCTAAAGTTAGGGTAGACCCCAAATGCAGTTCCTCTCCACAAATGAGCCATATCACATTGAAACACTGTTTCCCATGCAATCACCAAAGTTAAGGAGCATTGAGTTTAGTCAGTACCTAGATGGGTGATCGCTTGGCAATGGCAGGTGCTGTAATCTTTGATGTATGGATGCTGTAATGGATAATGGCTTGGAATTGGAAAGCAGAGTTCTAATTCCATCCAAGTTCATTATATTCACTTCACTTACGTGCAAATACCCTTGGGAAAGATATGAAGCCGCCTTTTCCCCTATTAATTATAGGTTAATTAATAGGACTTGTATCAGTACATCATTATCTCCAAAAAATTCTTACAATCTAAAAATATTTTCTGGCTTTAAATAACCTGCAAATTATAAAAAAGATCAATTTAATCAAACCTCTCCACAATATTAGTATCTTTTTTTAACTTGTCAACATTCCAAACATGATTTTAACAAAAACCATTGTCTTATTTAGTTTCTGGAGATGGTATCTATGAAAATCTGTATCTATTTACAAATGCTTATGCACATGATTCAGATTTGAAAATTTTATTTGAAATAATCTGAATAGATATATTAATCAATATAGAGTTTTCCCACATCAATATTTAGATTTTAAAATCTGTTTCTTTTGTTTCTAGTTAACGTTGATCTTCCAAAATTTAAATCCAATATCAATTATTACCTTCTTAAATCTTGTCCTTTTATTGCCTTCTCTCCTTAATAGTATATTTTTCTTATATTCTCTGAATTTAGTAAATCCCTTGCATCTTAGTGCCTTTATAACCAAAGCTTAGGGTGAAATGATTAAAAAAAAAAACATTAAACTGAATTCCCGAGTCACAAATCTGTGGTGTGATAAGCAATTTCTAATGAATTCAGTGTCATATCCATAAAATTCTATTACATTAATTGAATGTAGTGTTATATGCATGAAAATCACTACAGTCAACACATGCCTTTCTTTATTGTAAATATTCATGTAAAAGATAGTTGTAATTCTCCAAAGAAATACTACTCTCTTTAAATGAGGAAAGTTTTAATGCTTATATAATTGTTTGTATATGTAATAAAGTACTTAAAAAAATATTTTCTCATTCAAATTATATATATATATTTCCACCTTTTGCTTCAGTTTTTATATGTAATTGTATTCAGCTAATATATATTAAATATATATAAATATATATAGTTGGATTGATGTGAGTTTGTGACCCTGGGTTTCATGCTTTTACGATCGTCAGAAAAACTGATTAATTTTTTTAAGTTTTGCATTTATCTAAGTTTGCGTATTGGTTTTTTATGGAAGTAGGAGGTAAATATGTTAGCCCTATCTCTGATATTGAGCGCTTTCCAATAAGTACCACACATATAATATATAAATAATATATATAATATATTGCATATATATATATATATATATATATATATATATATATATATATATATATATTTATATACACACACTTTTCATATATATATATTTGAAAAACACTTGGATTAATAGTTTAATTTGAAACTCCCCTGATATATGTTCCAGGCAAGAGGGACAGAGGAAAGCAGCAAATAGCCTACCTAATAAGCAAATGGCTGGTAGGTGAGGGATTAGGAGAAATAGCAACATGACAAGTCTTACTTTAGAGCTAAAAAGGATAGGAAGTTGTGGAGAGTCATGATCGTCCTTGTCCTGAATGGATAAGACACATATAAGAAGTTGAAATAGTAAAAAGGTTACTGTTAAAAGTGTGTGATATAAATGAAAGAGGAGGTGGATGGAAATGATTTTAAGGATAAAAAGAATAAATATTGATTGACCCATGGCTTGAAGAACTTCAGATTGCAGTGTTCATGGAAGCACCCATGTGGGAGTCTATTCCATAAAAATGTCAGTTCTTGGGGTTAAAAGTTAAGTGGACCTTTCTTCTTACATTTGGAACAATGTTTTTGTCATTATATTTGTGAGTCCTCATTTTATTTGTGATACTGTTTGGTATAAGAGAATAAAGGACCATACTAGAGATGAGGTTTCTTTATTTCAAATGAGTTGACAACTTTCAACTGCGCACAAGATCAAAAACAAAATCGGATCCCCCCTTGGTAGTTCACTTGGTATGTAGTTGGTTACATTTACAATCCATTTTCATGGTTAAAGCCATACAATAATGTGTCAGCATAAATTATCTGGCCTAATTATGTGTTTTGCTTTCATTAGACCATGTTTCAAACTGATATGTTATATTAATGTGTCCTACCATGGCATTTTGAGGTTAAGCCATGCTTTTAAAGATATTACACTCTTTACAAGCATATTTTTAAAATATAGATAGAAACCTATAATTACAGTGAAGAAATGATCATCATAATGGGAAGAACCTCTTTTAAATCTAAATGTATCTCATTAATTTATGAACAGAAGCAACAAAAATATCATCTTTCTGATAATCTAAGGTAGTGGATAATCCATCTATGAATTTATTACTTTGAAAAACAAAAATAAAATATTCTTTGATAAAGTTTTTCCATCTTCAACCTTGTCATTCTTTATAGCACAAGCCTTACATTTTGTAATGTTAAAACTGTGGGAAATGTGACAGAAAACTGTTGGTGGCTAAATACTGGTTATGGCTTCTATTATGTTCTTGGTTTAGTGATTGTGATAACAGAAGATCTGCCAAGAATGATGAAATGTTGTAAGAACCTAAACACAAATTTATTGTGGATGAACTAGTGATTAAAGCACTTTGTAAACATTTTTGTTAGAGTGAATTATTTTCTTTTTTAATTAGAGTAGCATTTTTTACATCAAAATTGTGGTCAGTCTCATTATGGTAATCAACTACTGTGTTTAATGTGTAATTTTTTTAAATGCCTCTTTAGTGTTCATATAATCATTTATTTAAACTTCTTGAGGTTTATCCAATATATTTTTTCTGGCAATCCTTGTCGGTGATGGAGCAAATTCTTCCTTCAAGTTTTGGCTCATTGTTTTGTTTGTATTAAGTCTTTTATTGCTTTAAATGTAGTTGTAATAAATTTTATGTTGAGTTTAGAAAAATTCTTTTCAATTGTAGCTGTGATATATATATATATATATATATATATATATATATATATATATATATATATATATATATATATATATATATATATATATACAGGTATATGATTGGTGTAAACAGAATAAATTCCAATAACCAAAAATTACTATTCTTAAAAGAGTGCTCTATACATAGTAGAGCAGATATAATTATTTCTTTAAAAATTATAACATAAATATGTTATAAAATCACTACAAAAATAGCCATTTTGTTTCAACACCTCCAGTGTCTTATCAAGGGGAAAACACTGTTACATAAGCTAGAATGACCAATCAAAACACAAGTATACGAGAATTAAAAAAACTTGACAATGAAGTAAGGTTATAATAGCTATTAAAAGCTTTAAAGTTGGGGTTATGCTAAAATAGAATTTATTCAAACCAATAAGTATTTGGGAAAGCGATTGTAGACTAGATGCCAAATGAGGACCTATCATATTGCATATTCATCTCTGGATTTTGTCAACAACCTCCAGATGTACAGCAGGAGCACCAGACCATACATAACAGCAATATTCTGTGCAAGGACGTATGGTTGATTTATAGATATGAAGGATGGACTCAGACGAGAAAAACTTTCTGGCACAACACAGAGAACCAACTTTCCTTGCGGTAGATGAAGCTATTGATTCAATGTATTTATTCCACCTCATGTCAGTGGACAGCATGCGACCAAGCAGGCATAACAAGGCACTCTCATGGAGATGGGAATCAGCCATTTTGATGGGAGGCAGGGAGGGTTCTTTGTGGTGGGTAAAGGAGAGCAGTTTTGTATTGGAGGCATTAAAGTTTACAAGCCATTTCCTGTCCTAGTCAACCACAGATTGGAGGTCCTTTTCAGGATCAGCAGCCAAGTTAGTTTTGTCAACGATACCAGATTTACTATTGAGGCAGGAGTAAATAGTAGTGTCATCCATGTAGATACCTACTTGGAAATTGATGACTTCGGGACGGTCATTGATGAAGATCAGGAACAGTGTAAGGCCTAAGATAGAGTCTTGGGGAACATCAGCATTTGTGGTAAAGGAGCTGGAGGAGAACCCATTTAGGATGACCTTCATTTCATGGTTTGACAGGAATGATTGTATTAAGTCAAATAATTGTCCTGTAATACTGTATCCCTGAAGCTTACAAAGAAGGCCAGCATGCCAAACCCTATCAAATGCTTTAGAGATGTCTAGATCCATGGCTCGAGCTTCTCAATTATTGTTGAGTGCTTGGTAAACAAATTCAGTTATAGCTATGAGCACATCAGCAGTAGAACAGGAAAAGTGGAAACCATATTGCTTGTTGGAGAGAACATTATGTGAAGTAAGGTGCTTAACCACTTCAGCATTGATTAAAGCTTCAAAGACTTTGCCGAAGAGTGGTAGGAGACTGATAGGATGGTAGTTAAATGGGTCAGAAGGGTCTCCAGGCACAACAGATGAGGACTTCCAACAGGCTGGAAAGCAAGAGTTAGTGAGGCAGTAGTTGTAAAGTTTAGAGAGGACAGGAATCAATTCAGGACAATGGCTGATATGCCATCCCCATCACTAGCCTTATGGGAGTTTAATTTAGAGATGATTTCTATCTTCGGGGTTATGTGTATCTCACTCAGTAGAGCCTCAGTTCTAGGGGGAAATTCAGGTGTGGGTACACCAGATGAGTCTCGCGTTGAATTGGATGAGAATTTATGAGCAAAGCATTCAGCCTTATCAGCTAAGGAGGTCAGGACCTCAAAATAGTTGAATAAAGTGGGTATTGTGGGTTTGCTGTTGTTCAGCACACTTTTGCAGGGATTCCAATAATCTTTTGAACCAAACTTGCAAGAAGCAATATGTTGTTTTATTCTTTCAGCAAAGAGTAATTTTGCTTTATTGAGGACATGCTTGCACTCATCACAGGCAGTGACAAAGAGACATCTGTTGCAATCAGACATGTCGCTACAGTACAGACAGAAATAGTGATTCCTTTGGGCAATACCTGTTGAGCAAGCAGCTGAGAACCAAGGGGATGAACACAATTTCACTTTATATTTTCTTGCAGGGATGAAAGCCTTGATTCCAGCTTTTACCCAAGATGAGACCTCAGATGTATATCTTTTTTGTTTCTATTTTCTCTAAAACTTTTCATTGCTCAGTCCATGGTATTTTCAGTATCCTTCTGTAGAACCACATTTCTGTTACTTCATATGTGATGAGATTGTACCATTTTATAAATAACTATAAAAAGAATTTTTTTAATTCATAAATTTATAAAAAATGTCTGAAGAAAATTTAAATAAACACATAACAACAAGTAACTGTAATTACAAATTTTGAAAAAATGCATTTGCCAGCCATTTTTTTCTATTGCTCTTCTTTGCTATATTCACTAAAGAAAGGTTGAGTGCATCTCTTCCTCTGAATAAAACATTCTTTTAATTTTAGGTTTTAGACGAGACCAAAAATACTCATTATTTTGGAGTGTTTATCTCCCTATTGGATGGACAAATTTTTTCTTGAGTGTTATTAGATAATGTCCATAATTTTTACTGCAAATATTGTGTAGTCAGTTTTGTCTGGCTTGCAATAAAGTTCCTAATCTGTTTCCTTTAACCAAATCAACAAGACGTGTCTCCTGCTTGCTACAGCAATCACACTTGTTTTTTGTTGCCTATTTAAACATGTTTTATAGATTGAGTGACAGTTAAAATTTGCATAAAAGAGATTCTCACAAAAATCTGTTTGACTCCAAGAACTATCTGTTTTAAATATATGACTCATATAGCCAACATTTTCTTTTTGGGATTATTTTACATGCGAAACACATCCAAATCCATTTTTGTAACAGATGTAAGCCATTTTCTTTAGTATTTAGTATTGCATATTTCTTTGTAGTTGTTTACATATTTTGATAATTTCATAATTTTTTATAAATTTTTAAATAAAACAAATTTGTTTTCAAATTTATTTCTTAAAATGCTAAATAATAAATATTGCATTGTACTTGGTTCACATATTTTTATAATCTTGTAAATAAACATTACTAAGTGACAGTAATAGCGTTATTAAAGGTATAAAGGTCCTTTTGACAGTTTTTTGCTGGTACAAACGTTAAACATTACCTAATTTCATCTCTTCAACAAAACAGATGAATGACAAAAAGAAAAATATATTAAAGAAAGGTAGTCATTTAAAATAAAATTTTTGCCATGTTTTCAACATGAATTCAAGTATATACACTTTCTGGCAGTTTACTGATTGCTTAGCCATAATGCTATTTTGATTGGTTAAAAAAATGATTATTAAGATTGCTGGTCATATATAAGCTGTGATTCATGTTTTTATTTTCTTCTAACCTATGCTTGTCTGAAAATAGTATAAAGCTGTCCACTCTACAGACAGGATGATATATAATCATCCAAGTATGAACTAATCAAAGCACACATACATCATTGATGTGGCACATAGAGAACTTCATTTACAATTTACATACATCTTATTATTTTCTGCCTGCAGCTATGTTTCTGTCTTCACACCATACCATATCCACTAAATGACCAATATGATACTAGCAACTTCATACACACCAATGAACATTCTGGCAAATTATCAACTTCATTAATTATATTTTTGACTAAACAAATGCTTTTTTTTATTGTTAACTTGGAAAAACTTATTAATTCCTGCTTTTTTAAAAATGCCATGTCTTTTCAGATGACTGATGACTCCCTGTAGATTCCTTTTCTTTATTTTATACAAACTGCCATGCATTCTTGGGAAATAACTTTTTTAAAAAAATACCATATCGCTACAGGATATAGGCAATCCTGGAGGAACTCCACAATTTTCCTTTTCTTTATTATCAATGAATTATTATGAAAAAGTGTTTCCTAATACCTTCTCAAAATTGTCATTCAACCAGTCTGGTTACCAACCAAGATTAGAGAACACTATCTACTTTGCTATTTAACCTATAGCTGGTGGAGAAAGACTGATACATATTTTTCCAAGAGCTTTAGTGCAAAAATGAAAATGAAACAAATGAGCCCAGAAGTTGATCTTGGGTCACCAATTTCACTTTTCACACTGTTAGCCTTTACATTACCAGCACATCTTAATCAAGACCTTACCTGAAAATAAAAACAGGATATTGCCAACAGGTTCCAAATAGCCAAGACAAAAAATGAAAATAATGTGCATCAGTTTGATTATGTTATACTAATGTCTTTTTGATTCACAAATACATTTCACCAGACCCATTGGCTGGATGGGAGTGCTAAGAAAACAAAACACAAAATAAAAAGTCATCTTCCATGCAGATGCTCCAAGCATCACATCCTGTCCACAAAACAAATCCCCACAAAATCCAAAAATGCAATAGCCAATCATGAACATTCCTGAAAAAAAACCCCAGAAGGATGTCCCTGGAAGTCTACATCTGTTAAACCGAAAATATAAAAACAGCACTCATTACCAACAACAGGTAGTTCAGCTTCAATACTTTGGCCTCATCACATGACCACCAGACAATCAAACACCTCACCAGTGTCGATTTCAACCATGAAGAAGGGCATACACCAACAACACCCACTTGCCTTCACTAATCTGCTCCAGGCCTCTCTCCTGACATCAATTATGACCTTGGCCAATCAACCCAAGAAATTGGTCAACTCTTGGCCTTACTGACAACACCCTTACACCTGTTCACTTTCCTTACCACTGTTCCTATGAATGGTTTTTTGCCAGCTTTCACACAGCTTTGTACATATTCTGAAAACATAATCTTTGTTCCTTTCCTTTGAAACCAAATGGTCATCATAACAGTTCTGTTATTCACTTTGATGTGTGACTTCTACATATAGGAAGGGAAAAACCCCTACTGAACAATATTTCGTTAAGCAATTTGTGACTAAAACTTCAAAAATATTCCATTCTTGAAATAAATAATGAGTGAGGAAAAAATGAATACTTAACAACCATTTGGAACACAAGAGATCATTGGGTAAGTGAAATGAATCACTACTAACCTTACCAAATGTCAGTCTTCATCTAGAGAGAATGACATTATGTATATAAACGGATTGGAATGGAATCCTTTTTGATGAGCTCCTTCCAGACAAGCAAAAAATTAGCTCAAGTTGGGAATGCTTCCAATTAAACCAAGTGTCAAAAAGCATTTGAAATTTTTTTTTTTTCACCATTTCATAGCAAAGCAAGGCGATAATGCCACTAGTACTCAGGGGTTACAGAGAGTGAAAGTGAATGAGAAAACTGAGAATAAGGTTAGGATTGAGGAAAAGACAAAAAATGAACAGGGTTCAAATATGACGACTGATGTTGCATTCAAATTTTTGAAGATTATAGTAATCAGGAAAGCAAGAAAATGGAAGGGCATTCTACAAGTGGAAAGTATGAGAAATAAAATGTTGATTGCATTTAGCTATTTCAACAGTAAAACAATGGGACCTATATGCCAATCTAGTAGCAAACTTAAATTCATGTAGTTGAGGCACCAGGGGAAAAAATCTTGTCCAAGCAGTTGACTTGAAAATATTTTTTAGAAAAGCCAAAGGGAAGCCACATAATGTTGGTGAGAAATTGACTGAGGTCAAGATGCCTAACAGGAACACTAGATCAGATATGGCAACAGTATTAAAAGACAAGGTGTGATATTACACAAGGATAATGGGAGGCTAGATTCTTTTTTTTTGGTGAGTATGGAAAATTATTTCAATTTAGTTAAAATGTTTTCAGTTTATTTTATTACTGTGTCATTTCAAGATGGAGACAGTCATGGCTTTTTTTCTGTTATTCTTTCTTTTTTTTTATCTATGCACAGCTATGACTTCATGAGAAAGATAATGGAACAGTTTCCAATTGTCTATACCAAGGTTTTAAATTTAGAGTAGTCCTTTTAGATTTGCTGTCATCCAACACTAAAGAGACCAGTTTACTCTGCTATTTAACACATAGTGAATGACACTGAAAGCTGGGATTTGAAATCAACTCACCATGTTCACTTTCTGAACCAATAACTATTATACTATCTGCAGTTAATTTTTCACTTATTTGCTGTATTCAACAAATATTGCATCTTTGGATGACTATTTATTCTAGACTTTACTGAATTCTCTTTCAATACTCTGGAAGGGTGCAAATGAAATGCAGATCAATTCTTTGCTGTAAAAGAAAACACAATTTGGAGAAGAAGAATAGAATTTTGAAATTGTCTGAAAAATAACAGAAAATAGTGGAACAAAATGGCAAATATATTGTCCAATAATGTTAGTGCTGAAAATAAAAGAAATTTTTAACATTATTGAATAGAGATTACATTTTGAATGACTTAGAAAAATAATCCTATAAATTAGCCAAAAATTTAAACAGATCTCCATCCAACAACTAATTGCTTTTTATTTCATTTTAATGATTTTTATATTCCTCTCCATCAGTTAACGTCATTTTTTTCATAAAGGAAGAAAGAAGAGTGTTAGAGATGTTGAGTTTATTTTGATGATGATTTGCTTTCATGCTTTTGATATTAACAAGCTATGAAACGAAATTCTGATAGCATCACATAGAAAAGTTGCACAATGTATGCATTATTTAGTATTTAGAAAAAATACTTACTTTTTTATTTTTAAAACTAGTGAATGTGGGTATTATGAGTTAAAGTTAAAATGTTACAAGTAGTTGATTTATTTAACATTTGTTATATTTCTGGCTGTTGGCTTGGCAATTATCATAATAACAAAATAGATTATTAAAGTCTACAGTTGTGTGTTGAGATTGAGTCTTATTAAAAACAGATGAAGACATCCAGATAGAAATAGTGTATGTCATGGTCTTCTTCTATACATCATGTCCTTTCATGATGTAGGTGATCGTGGCTCTACATAACTTCTTATTCTTTGTAGCTCTTAGTAAATTTTGTCTTTTAATTATCTCTTCTAATCCATGTTCTGCCATCCATTTACACAAGAGAGGTTATGCACTGCTTTCCTCTGTCCTTCCTGCTTTGAATATGTTCCGTGTGTGTCAAATTTTCCAAGCCTTCTTCTTCATTATGTGCCCTATACATTTTGACTGTCTCTTTCTAATGTTAAGTATAACTGTCCTAGTTTAAGTTATAAAAATGAGGATTTGCAAAAGCACAGGTGGAAGAATCAAGAAATAAAAAAACTACTTGACCATCAATTAAATGATTTTGCAATTGCAGTTTTGCATACTAAAACATTTATTATCACTATAAGAATTATAGACTATTATATAAAATGGGTACACACATTTTAGAAGACATCCTGTTTTTTAAACAATGAAATTAACATCTACTAGCTTGGAGTTTGAAAGTCTTATTAAAGAAAATCAAATTTTCAAGTCAGGTGTGATTTACTCCTTAACTATGGAAGCTATCACAGCAAAGCCAGGTTCAATTACCCTGTATAAAAGATGCACACTTCTCTTTGGTACTTTTCAAAGTTTATATCTGCTACCTTTTATTTTTCATACCCAAAACATAAACAGTCATTTTAAAGCATTTAACATTATTTCTTCTTATCAATGTTATATGTAGTGGTTATGGGTTTGAGTAAATATCCTTTTCTTTTTATTTCTTTGAACAGTGTAATTAATTTCTACCAAGTCTAGTGATCAAAAGTCTCTTATTAAAGAGAATGTGTCTCTCAACAGGAATTGAACCTATTTCTCTTTAACCTAGAAAAATCAATATCAAATTCATTTCCTGTCAAAAGATACATTTTCTTTAATGAAACTTTCAATTTTTAAACAAGTAGCCATTAATTTCTCTGAAAACATGCTTTTTGACAGGATATGTGAAATACAAAGAAAGAATGATCATTATGGAAAAAGAAAAGATAATAGTGTTGTGTTAAGTTCTCCCAAGTATGCAGAATGAGTATATTGGAGAAAAAACTTCCAATACATGAAAAAAGTATGGAAGATTTCATGATACTATAATCTAATGTAATACCAGCAATGGCCATGATGAAGAGGAACAAAGAAGAAGGACCAGATGCAATTTTGTCATTAGATATTGAAAGGATTTAAGTAAAGGGATTAAATGAAATACACAAACTGGACTCTCATAACAAACTTGTGGCTTAATGTCAATACAAGTTTTTCAAACAAACATGTTGTCAGTTACTTTCTCATTCCCATTAGAAGGTTAGTAATTTGAAAAATAAATGTTTTGCTCCTTTTTAAGGCTTACACTTAGTTCTGTATATAAATATATATAAAATCCATGCATTGAATGAAATACTTTTGTGGTAATTGTTCAGATGGGCTCTTCACTATGAATTTAGGCCCAGTACTAAATTCTTGATAAGGTCTCATCATTTTACAATTGAATTGGCTATAGATGTAACCATAAATTCTATGCTAACAGTTTCTTTTCTTGCACTTTTTGCTTTTGGAACTTCCTTTCAGATCCATGCTTTCCAGCCAACTTTAATCTTCAAAAATCCTCCTGATTCATCTTTTGTTCTTGCTCCTTAGCAATATTTCTCCTTTGATTAGGGTGAATTGATAAAAAAAAATACTTATTTACTGTTAGAACTGGTAACCCCTTTCCATTACAAAAACACAAAACCACTCTACTACCTTTCCCATGAAGCCATAACAATTCACAGATAATAAAGAAAAGAATTTTGTGGAGAGTATTTTGGGGTATTTTTTAATATCTACCAAAATTGGAAATTAGATTCATTTAAACAATTTTCAAAATTAATAACATGTTCAGCCTTTAGTATCTTGAAAACAAGTTTGAAAATTTTTTCAACTTTAAATCAAATTAAAAAAATTGAACTCATTTACACAAAAATTTGCTTTTCAAAATGTTGTAACTTTTGTTATCTGAGAAATGAAAAGGAAGTCAAGAAATCCTACAAATTGTTCACAAAGAGTTTCCAACAAATTAAAGTTTAACTGGTCTGTACACATATTTTTAGTGAACACATTGTAGACATCTTGCTTCTATTTACTTTTTTTCCCCCCTCTCAGAAAATAATCACACTTATATAAATATAAATATAGCATCACTCATATGTGGATATAAATAACACATTATTTCTACACAATGAAGGGGATGCCTGGCTGGGCTAAAATCTTTTTAAATAGTCATGTCAGGAGACTAGAATTCCTATGGGCAGTAGACAAGAATCTTTTCTTTTAAAATATAACATAAGAGCAGACGAAATATTTCCACATAATTAACTCATTTGTGTTGATTATTTCAGAAAGTGCATTCTGGCATCAAAAATAAATCTCAAATATCTTCCTTTTCTTTTACTTTTTACACCCTCTGTTCATCTTTTGCTTTGTAGTCAATTCATTCTTTGTCACTTTTCACACAGCTTATTTCTCTCCTGTTTCCTGACTCACGTATTTCAATATTCAGTCACTTCCAGTCTATAATTTTTGAAAACTAAAAATAAGCATTTACACTTTTCTGTAGTGTAAATGTGAAAAAGCTTCAGCATGAATGTAACATTTATATATGTATTACATATGACTAAATAAAAATAAAGGAAACTAAAAACAAATACAAAATATAAATTCACTTTAAAAAGTTTCTAGATTTTTATTTCTGAAATGTAAACAGGTTTTTGCATAATTTCTGTCTGAAATTCTGGAAAGGATAAAAAAAACAGGTTTCAAGATGACAGAAGATGGAAATTTACATTGCATTTAAATTTTTGAAGATTGTAGTTTTCAGAGAAGCAAGTAAACAGGAGGGAGTTCTACTGTTGGAAAGTGCAATAAAAGAAACTGTTAGAAGTGGTGGTTACATTTAACTATTTCAACAGTAAAAGGATGGGACCTAAATGACAGTCTAGCAGCACACTTAAATTCATGTAGTGGGGACACCAAGGTAAAAAGCTGGTCAGAGCAGTTACAATGAAAATATTTGTAGAAAAACAGAGGGAAGCCATGTCATGGTGAGAAAATGGCTGAAGTCAAGATGCCAAAGCAGGATCTGTTACATTGAAGATCCTTCTTTGGATTTTGTCAAGAATCTCAAGTATAGCAGGAGTGCTAAAACAGATATAGCAACAGTATTCAATGCATGGCTGAATCGTAGATTGTAAATGTGCAAGATGGACTCTGACAAGAAAAACCTTCTGGCACGACAATGAACCGACTTTCCTTGTGGTAGATGCAGTTATTAATTCAATGTAGTCAAGTCAGTTGAAAATGTAAGGCCAAGAAGGTGCAGTGAGATGTTTCCCAAAAGTTTAAGCATCAGCCATACTGATGGAAGGTAGGGAAGTTTTTCTATTTTGGTTAAATGAGAATAGTTTAGTTTTGGAAGCATTAAAATTTACAAGTCATTTTCTGTCCCACTCAACCACTGCTTGGAGGTCCTTTTCAAGAGCATTATTGATGGATTTGCTATTGAGACAGGAGTAAATATAGTGTCATATTGTGAGTGTTTTTGTTGTTATCACAACATTTTCACCATTGTGTCATCTGGCCTTCATCATGTGTATATATTAAAGTTAACCTCCAGGGAATTCCAAACTGAACTTTTTACTGTTATTTTTTGTTGTGAAAAATGAGGGCAACACTCTGAATGTAAACAGTGCAAATAGTTTTTGCGTGTATTTTATTTTTATATTTTATTATAAACTTTATCAGAGATGCATGCAGAATGATGAACTAATTCAATGAATTTGTAGAAAACTGATTTTTGTTAGATTGCATTAAAAGTGCAGATAATCACAACATTTCTTTTGTCTTTGCTATGAATACATCAGTAAAAATATGTCTGCTTTTATGTTTTCACTGTTTTAGAAAACTTTTAAGAGATAATGAAACTTTTATCAAATTATATAAAGTATTTCATCCTATTAAAAATTCCTGAGAGGTATACATTAGTTAAATGATTAGTATCTGATATGTCAGTATAAAAGATGTTGCAGGTAAAGATTACAGTGTGGAATTGTTTTATGTAAGATTCTTTATTACAATTCATTTCACAATAGGTGGAGAAAACAATGAAGAGAAATGACTTACAAGTTTTCGACTTTATTACCTGTTATTTTTAGATGATCATCAATATAAACATTTGTTTATTTTAGTAACATTTTGGTGATGAACAAGTAGCTAATATCATGAATACTATATAGGTTTCATACAGTTGAAAATAAAGAAAATATGAAAGGATTTCTATCAGATAATTCGCGATAAAATTCTTGATTAATCACTTAATTATTATATGATATACAAATATTATGATTAGAAACCGTTTTTTGGGGCACTCCAATTTGGTGTAACGATTAGCAAGCTTGTCTTACTAGATCAATTATGACTGAATGATGAGTTCAGTTCTCAGTGGGTGTCCCATGCTTTCAGCATTGGGCCATATCTGAGCTATGTTTAGAAAACCCCCATTAGAAACCGTATCCCAAGAATGAATGCATCAATCTAATAGAAGATGTTTATTGGTCTACAAGGACTCCCATACGAAAACATTTCAAACTTCATCAGAAATACAACAAGGAGGAGGAAATGAAAGTTCCAGTCTATCTGATTTCTTCCTACACTATGTTCTACACATATACAAGCACAGATTCACAGAGTTGAGCTCTGATCATTTAAATATTCCATACCACATCCAAAATGAATCTATAAATAGGAAACAACATTCCTGCTTTCCCTTCCAATGTCATTTTACAGATAATATAGGTATTCATGGTTGGCATAAGAATATTTTGGTTTGGTTTGGTTTATTTTGTCTTATGGTATATCAATACCTCAATGGGTTATTTAATGTCAAAAAGATTTTTAGGAAAGGTTTGTATGAATAAAATATGTATTCTTTGTAAAAAATATCAGTTTGTAGATCAGGTTCATTGATGTATTTTTGTAAAGATGGTTTTTGTTGAGAGTCAAATGTATTGCTGGCAATTCTTTTTTCAATGTATTGCTGCTATTTTTACTATAAAAATCTATTTTTATACTTTGATAGTGTTTTGAGCCCCTTTTGGGGGTTAACTATTTGACCATAGCTGGGACCCTAACAGGTGCTACCACCCCAGGTCAGGGTGGATCTGAGAACAACAGAAATTAAGGGGTGGTTCCATGCCCCTCCAGATCAGAGGCCTTGCTGCCAGATGTAGTTTATCGTCATACCCAGGACGGGGTTAAGAATGATCTTGAACAAAATATCAATATCTTTATTAAGTGCTCCCAAAATACAGGACTCAAGAAAATCCTTTCCAAAACAGAAACTATGATCAGGAATTGGAATGAAAGTAGTAATCATACATACCCTGAATCCATCATAAAAATTCTGGATATAGAGTTAGCAAATAGTAAATGCTTTGAATAACTCAGGGTTGTAATGTGCAGAGGTTTGGTGATACCAGGGTCAACTCGTTTGTATATCCCCCTAAGACTCAAGTGTGTGAGTGGGGGGGGGCTACTGGTCCTAGTACTGAGAAATGTGAGAAATGGAGACATTCTAGATATGTAATTATCAGGTCATGAAGATTGCATTCAAGAATGAAATAGACTATTGCCATTTTTTTTACCTGAGTTTCCACTCTTATATTTACATACACTCTATCCCTGTTATTGTGTACTTTTACCCATAAAAATATAGCATGAATTAAAACTATATTTTTATCACACACACACACACATATATATATATATAGTTAATTAACAAATCGGAGACTTCAGAAAGCCATGGTAATATTTTATTTCATGAGACCGATAAAATTTGATTTCATTTCATCAGACCTGGCAGTTTCAAAACAATGATTCATTGTTTTGAAACTGTCATCATACTTATTATAAAACCCAGGTTGTGTGTGTGTGTGTGTGTGTATGTGTCTGTAACGTTTATATATTGGATCGGATTTCCTACATTTTTCAACCGATTTCAACAAAACTTCACAGAACCACGTAAAATTATCTTGTGGTGGTTCTGACAGCACCAAAAATTGGAAAAACACAATTGTTTTTGCACAAAATCAATTTGAAAACACGATTAAGAGGCATTGCTGTCGAGAATGAAAGGGGGATAACTCATATCGAGTTATACTTATTATAAAACCCAGGTTGTTTGTGAGTGTGTCTGTGTTCGTTTATATATGGGATTGGATTTCCTACATTTTTCAACCGATTTCAACAAAACTTCACTTTTTTTGGCATGTAGTGTTTCTTTTTTCTTTATTTTTATATTCAGAATGCTTTAAAAATCCCATTTGCAAGACAATTGTTTATAATAAAATTCTATTCAATTGGTAGACACATAACGATTGAAAACAATGCTTTTGTTTGAGTTTGGGTTTGACTAATTCGTAAAAAAAAACAAACAAAAAAACAAACAAAAAACACAAAAAAAACTAATTAAGACATGCGTGTCCATCAACCTTAAACAATAATCTTTGTCAATTTTATTTTTCAGTCTTCATGATGGTCGATACTTGATCTATCTCTTACTGTTACATCCCCAGGCAATGCCGGGCTCTACTGCTAGTGTCTGATAAAGTGAAATAGAATCTTATGGGTCTTGCAAAATAAAATATTACCATGGCTTTCTGAAGTCTCTGATTTGTTAATTAACTATTATCTGCTCTGTATATTACATTGAGCTCTTGGGATTTATATCCTCCCTGGAATTATCCATACAGATTACCAATTAATTTTATCATATTATATATATATATATATATATATATATATGAAGGTATTTCCAAAAGTAATACTTTTCTATTTTATTGTGTTGGCCCATGATATCACGAGCAGGGATGTTGGTGATATAACAGTGAACATTGAGTCTTCCCATCTCCTAACATGGATTGTCATGCCTATTGCCACTGTTGAAAGGCATAATCCACCATATAACTGTGCTCACATTTACTGTTTCGTCTCTGTAAATAGTCAGCAAGTAACCATGTGGAAGAATTCAGTGATATACCTCTGCTTCATATGCATTTTCATGTCAGATGCCATTTTGCCACATGACTAATAAAGCAAAAACATTTATGGGTTATTAGTAGTTAGGTGTCACCTCTACTCCCATATTGCCAACATCTGTCTCTGATGTCATGTGCCACTTTCAGAATAATCCTTGTAGTTCCCTAATTAAATGGTACCTCTATATAAAATCCTTTTCTGATGTTAACAGTTTTAAGACAAGACCTTTTTTTCTTGTATTTATATCATTTAAAGTTTGTTTATAGAAAAGTAATGGGCGTGTCTCCTTGTCCTTTAATTTTCTCCCCAAACCACCTTCAGTTTCCATAATTTTTAATGTTATTTGTATGTTTCTTAACATAGAAAATGATTAACTTTTACTTTACAAAATATAATGTCAGGCTGTTTTTGATTCTGCATCAATAATCTTTTCTGTCCCCATTTGTAAAAATGATACTCAAATTATCTACAAGCCATAGAAACACCCAAACTTCTGACTGGAATCTATAATGACATTTAGCATTACAGATTTCAAGACATTTTTGACACGGATCTTTCAAAACAATGTTCTTCTTGACATTTATCTTGTCTCTTCTTCAAATAATTTTTGCTTTCTCTTTGATTTCCAACTTTTTATTTTTTATTCTTTTAGTTTTCTTTGAAGTATTTCTCATCTTGTCAGTCTCTTTTCTTTATCTTCTCTCATAAATTCCCTATTTTCCCTTTCAGTAAATTTCCTGCCCCAACATTTTTGTACTTATCAGATAAACCACTTTATCATATTACTCACCAGAGTTGATTTGGTTCTCAAAAGGATTAAATTTATCAATTAATAAACTACTTTCATATTCCTTCTTACCCTCAGAGAAACGTGCATAAACATCCATGCTAGTGGATACACCTTCTTCCTTTTTATACTATCTTCAGGATATGGGTAATCATGTCTCTCCACAACTTCCTTTTTAGAATCCTTCCCACTGTTTGTCTGCTCTCCATTTGCCCAAGTTTGTTAAATAGGTGACTCAAAGATTCCCTTTTGTCTTCAATATTTCCTGTGAGTATCACATTTTCCAAGCCCTCTTTCCTCATTATGTATTCCAGGAATTTCAATTCTTTCTCTCATTTTAAGTATAAATCTCCTTTTTATTTCCATTTTCCCTAAAATTTCCTTGTTACTCACATGTTCCATCCATAGTATTCTCAGTATCCTTCTCTAGAACCCTATCTTTTTTTCCTCAAGTCTCCTATTCATATGTGAGGAAATTTTCTAGCATTCACTGACATATAAGAGAACTGATATTACATAACACTTGTCTTTTCTTTGTCTCTAATGAAATTTTCCTGTTCTTAATATTTGTTTGGCTTTTGGAAGACATTATTCACTGTTCCAACACCTTCAGATTCCTGTCACAGTTTCTGCTGTTTATTAAGACCAAGATAACTAAAACGAATTTGAAAATATGGCTTTCATGATCATCCATCCATTAAAAGTATTGTTGATTTTATCAGATCTTTTTGAAAAAAAAGAAATGAAAATTTTATCAACTCTCTTTTAAACAAAAATATCCTGCAGTTGTATATTTTTTGTTTCCCTATTATATATTTACTGAACACACACTCATAGAACTGGTTAGATTTTTAACATTACAAAAAAATCAGTGGTAGTTGTTTTCAAGAAAAGTAAATGTCATTAAAATCCACACAGTGGATATAAATAGCTGTTTAGTGTTTAGGGTGTAGTTAAACCTGTTGGAATGAATTATGGGAATTAAGTTGTTAAAACAAAACTTATAAAAGAATCTAAAGGAGGCCTAATGTATTAAGCTGACACTTCATTGGCTGCTCTAAAAATGTGTATGTGTGTTTGTTCAATATCTATACAACATCTATAGATATCTATAAAGGAGAGACATTTTCTTAATATCAAAGATATTGTCTAATTTCTTTGAAGAAAATACATCAAATAATTAGAATTAGATTCATATCATAGTACTGCTATAAATATATAGTCAAACATTTAAAAAAAAAATAACCTGTTCTTCATGCCTAACAGTTGGGTTACAGAAAAAAAAAATGAGTCTTTTTCTTTTATACATAATTTCATTACAACCAAGGCAATAAAGCCACTAAGACACAAGTGGTTACTGAATGTGAAATAATAAAAGAAAAAGACAAACATTATTAAAGAGAGAGAACAATAAATGAAGAGGAATCAAGAAGACACTAGATAATGATTGACATTGCATTTAAATTTTTGAAAATCAAAGTTGGCTGGAAAACAAGAAGCCAGAAGTGAGTTCCACAGGCGAGAAGTGGAGGAAAATAAACTGTTAGCAAAGAACTTATGGTTACATCTTACCATTTCAACTGTAAAATGATGAGACCTTCCCACCAATGTAGCACTGTGCTTAAATTCATAAAATTTAGGTACCATAGTGAAGAGTTCTTAAGAACGGTTACCATCAAAGTATTTATAGAAAAGGCAGAGGGAAGCAACTTTATGGCAGTAGGAAAGTGATTGGAGTTTGAATGCTAGGTCAGGACCAATAACATTGTAGATTCTTCTTTGATTTTGATCAAGAACCTCTAAATACATAGCAAAAGCATCAGACTATATATGGTAGTCATATTTGAAGTATGGATGAATGGTAGACTTATAAATATGTAAGATAGATTCAGGAGAGAAAAATTGTCTGGCACAACACAGGGAACCAACTTTTCTAGCAGCAGACCTAGAAATTGATTCAATATAATCTTTGCACTTTATGTCAACAGTGAATGTTAACATTAGAAGGTGCAACAAGTCACTCTAATAGGGGTTAGCATCACCCATAATGATGGAAGGTAGAAATGGGGTCTCAGATGATTAATAGAAAGCAGTTTTGTTTTTGGAGGTGTTCAAATTAACAAGCCATTGCTTGCCCCAGTTAACAGCAAATTTTAGGTCACTTTTGAGATCAGATGCCAATTTGACCTCATTGAACTGATTAGACCTACTATTAAGACATATGTAAATAGTTGTCTCGCCAGCATAGATAGCAGCAAGGTGAGAATTCAAGCCATCAGAAAGGTTTTTCATTTGTCATCATTTCCCAGGAGTTCAATTCTTTTTTCCAAGAAGTGTATTTTTCTGGAAGAAGCTCTGGCAGGGCTAAGAACTTATTATTTTTCTTTTACAAAACTACGCTCTGTTACCAGAAATGCTTAATCACTGAAATTGTCCAGCATAGATTCCAGAGGCAAATTAGTTTTTCACCACTCTGAACAAATTATTAGTTCTCATGGATGGGCTCATTTTTAATTAGCAGGTGGGACAAGGTAATTTAACAATATTTGTTAGCAAAGGATAAAGAGTTCAATCCTTGGGAGGATTAGCATTAGAAATCTTTATAATAGTCATATGAAAGGTAGAAAAGCATAGTTAACATGATTGACACATTTTTCAACCAAAATCAGGTTTTCTAAATTTATTTAAAAATTAGATAATGTACTCAAGGTTCAATATGAAGTGGTTGGAGTTAATGAGTCAGTATTTGAGAATTTTTAATATTAACTAGAAAAGAAAAATTCAGAATATTTTGTATAGTCAGAAAACAGTCAAGAAACACTGTTGCAGTAATAATTTATGATCCTCCTTAAATATCTGATGATATAAATATTCATCAATAACTCAAAATGTAAATTAGCTTACAGCTATATCACGTTGACACATCAGTTCAAAGTTAAACAATGTCAAACCTGGTAAGTACCTAGATTAATGACTGCTTGGGCATACCAAGTGCCATAAGCTTGGATGTGCAGGTGGTGTAAATGATAACAGTTCAGAATTGGAAATCGGAGAGCCAAGTCCCAAGTTCAGTTGGGTTTGTTATATTCACTTATATGCAGATACCCTTAGGATAGATATCAATCCATGTCTTCTTCCCAAGCTATGGGTTAATTAGTAAGATGTGATCACTAAACCATTATTATCTCCAAAACAATTCTTACAATCTAAAAATATGTTCTGACTTTAAATAACCTGCAAAAGGTTGATAAGCCATAAAAAAATGAATCGATCAATCAAAAGGAAAAAGTTCTTATGTTTAAAATTTTATTTTCTAGTGAACATTTCATTCAGTAAGACCATCATCAGAATAACTGAAAAACTAAACAAAAATCATTACCATGGTAACCTTGCTACTTATAAGTGCTGTTTAATTTGAAAGTTTTTGAAAATTTAACAGTTAATAAAATGAATAAACATGAACATATGAATGAGATTTGTATACAGGAAAATGTTAAATATGCAACCAGTTTGCATGCATTCCATCTTACATACTTTGTTTCAAATATATCATATCAGTCATATTATCATTTCCTCTTATAGAAAAATCTGTGTGTGTAAATTAGAGTGAATGTGTGTGTGTGTGTATCTGTTCTTAGGGATCAAGGCTGAACAGAAAGTCCTTGGGATCCAGTTTTCTAGCATCTCAAGTAATAATATAGGCTGCATGCTGCCAGAGATTTTAACAAGTGCAACATGCCATTTTTAGCCAAATTAAACAAATGAACTTAATTATATTTTGTAACAAAAATTATCCATTGAATTTTATATTTTCACAAAGATTAACAACAAGGAAAATATGCAAACATATGTATTGATACATATAAAAATATATGCATATATTAACAGCTTTGTAAGCATCTACTTGAATGCACCTATGCACATGCATGTATATAAAGGTTTAGTTATTAAGATAATATGAAGGAATTATACGTCTGTATATGTTTACATCTATGCATATATACACTCTAATATTCTTATTGGAAAGTTTTAAATATATTATTAATAAATATATTTATAGAGTCAGGGCCTCTGTATGGTTTTAGCTTCTAAAAAATAAAAAATTTTGATTTTCTTGTTTTATTATGAACATTAGCATAAAAGTATCTAATTTCTAATGGGTAGCATAATTTTATATTTATTATGGAGACCAGAACCTGATAAAAATGGCAAAATGGAAAGAAACAAACAATAAAGTAACCAAAAGCATTCTAAGCAAAAAGACAAAAAAATGTCAATTCTTAAAGATCTTAGTAGAGAAACATTGATAAAAAAAAAATCTTTTTGAGATAGATTAGATGATAAGAGACAAGAAACTTCTATGGGTTTTTTTCTTCTTCTATTTTCACTTTCATTTTGGTAAGCTAAGAAGGAACCAGATAATAAGATGATGTATGTAACACTAAATTCTAATTCCAGTGCATCCAAGTGTTTCTTCAGTATACATCAGTTTCTTCAGTATCTCAATTTCTTAAAGCATTTTCATGAAGTATTTATCTGAATGAACAAGCATCTATTTGATAATCTAAAACTGTAATAATCTATATGTTTACAGAAACGAGTTGAAGAATTCTGAAAATTCAAAAGTCATGACTCTGAGAAAGCATGCAATCAAGTGCAAATATTTAGACAAGCATCCATGCACTCAAACATATATTTATATTCACATATGAAAGTAACTGCACTTAACACAGCTTTCTATAGTATTCCTCCTCCTTCTCTTTCTCTTTCATACCATTATGCATTCTTATCTTGGACTTCATGCTGTGACCAAACCATTCCAACTAGAACATTAAGTTAGCCTTCCATTTTTTTGTGAACCCTTTTTGGTGTTAAATAGAAAGTTATCTCCCTTGATCTATTCAAGCAAAAAAAAAAAAAAGATTTTGTTTATGTCTTTTGCGTTACATATATTTTTAAAATTTTATTTACAAATTTTTTGCCGGTGCAGTCTACAAATTAACTTTCAAGTTGAGTCTCAAGGTCAAATGTAAGAGAATAAGAAAGGAAAAAGACAAAAGAAAGAAAAAACAAGAAAAAGAAAGAAAGAATAAAAACAAAGAAGAAATAAGAAATTCAAAAAAGAAATACAAAGAAGCAAATAAAACACAAGACAAAAAGATAAAATGAACAAATAACTGCCAGAAAAAGGGGAATTTTTATTTGTTTGAACTCACCAAAATTCCCTTTAATTATTATTTTTTTTTGTATTTTTATAAAATCACAAGCCACACTCTATCAACTAAGCAGAAAAATCCACCTTAGCAAACAACTAATCCTTTATGATGTGTCAAAAGGTTAATTTTGACAACATTTCAAATAAAATAAGGTCAATCTAGTAAGATCAAATTGACTATGATTATTGTGCAAAATAGGGCCCAATCAAATAAGGTCAGTTCAATAAGATCAAATCCAATAAGGTACTATCCAGTAAAGTCCAGTTCAATAAAGTCAATTTAATAAGGTCAAACAAAGATACTCAAAAGCCTCATTCACTGTTTGTTCTTTAATTTTAAGAAATTTTTTCAATAATAAATCATTAAACTAAAAAGAAAAGAAAGATTTGACACTGAAATCTAAATCCAAGTTACACTTTGAAAAAATAGACTTGCATTGATGATACTTACTCTTAATATTATATATATTATGTTACAAAATATAATTAAATTTATATATACTGACACTAAAGTTATAATTCTGAAGCTGACTATTGTAATCAATTATAAACATGAATACAAAATATGTTTTCTTGACTTAAGTAGTAGTTATATTAGGGGCTGCCAAAAAGTTCTCAGCATTCCCTTCAGGATGTTGATAAATATGCCCTTCCCTTCAGGATGTTGATAAATATGGCCTTCCCTTCAGGATCTTGATAAATATGCCCTTCCCTTCAGGATCTTGATAAATATGGCCTTCCCTTCAGGATGTAAATAAACAGGGCTCTCCCTTCAGGATCTAGGCAAACAGGGTCTTCCATTCTGGTGGCAGGCAAACATGATTTTCTATAGAATAATAAAAAGTAATTATTATTATCTGTAAATTGCCATGACTTGTGGAAGATATTCTTGGCAATTCTTAAAGTTAATCATTGTTTATATCAATAACAGTATTTGAAAATTCTATTTGAATAATTTCAATATTTCTTGCAGGTATTAGACAAATCAGTTATTTGGGGCGATGTGCATGTGTGTGCGTGTGTGTGTGTGTACATGTGTACAGAGGAAGTAATGTGGCTCTTGCACATGTACTTTTGTTCACATTATGATTTTATAAAAGATAAAGAAAATGCTAACCAAAATGTTTGATTTCACTAAAACAATTAAAGATTTTTTTTATCCTCTGCTAAATTTATTTGTCCATTCTTTTACCCCAGAAACAAGACACAACAATTACAATAAAGAGGAAAAAGAAGCTGAGCAGAGGAATGTTTCTATGTAAAATGAAACAAGGGAAACTTTCTTCCTCTCTGCAGGAAATTGTTTGTCATTCTCAAATTATCTGTCATTTTCAATCACCAAATAGCAAAAGATGCCTTCTAGAAACTAAGCCAAGTGTTAAGAAATAGGAAAATATCATTGCAAACAAAGAAAAAAGTGCTCAAGTGTTAATGTAATGTTATGTTAATCTTCCCGATAGGGAGCAATTTCTTCAGAGATGAAGTGGAGACTTGAAGCAGCAAAAATGTGGTTCTCCAGGGGAATATGAAGACACAATGGATGGAACATAATGAGAAAAGAAGGATTGAAGAAGATGACACTCAGAGGACATATTGAAGGCAAGAGTAACATACCTAATGAGCTTGTGCAAATGAATCAATATGAACAGGGAACTATAGTAAGGGGTCAAACACTGCTTAGTGCTACAAGGGATAGGAAGTTGTGGAGAGCATTGATCATCTATATCCTGAAAAGATATGTCAACATAAAAATTGATGAAATGAAAAGTGATATGAATTATATCTTTCTTGAAGAACCTATGTTACTTTTATGTCTTTACTTGAATGTGGAGAGAGAGTTTTGTATATGCATTGCTAATCTAGTATGAAATTTATTTGTACATGTACCCCATCGATTAAATCTGTACATTGAGCTTCTTGTATATTGTTAATATGGGCTTACTTTACTTTATAGAAGTTTGCTTCATTTTGAATTGATCGATGACAAGAGTAAAGACTGCTTGGTATACAAGTTGTGAACTATGACATTTGAAAGATAAATTGCTATTACGTGTCATCTATAGGAAATGATCAAATTGAATCAGTAGTGAAATTGATAATAACAAGGGATTTATTTTACCTTATACACATGATTGAAATCGTTGTCTGTACAAAGTTCAATTTTCTCATCATGTATTTTAGTATTTATTACTAAGAATAATTTTGTCTATTTATAGAATGTCAGTATTGCTTGTCTAGTTAATAATGTATAACAATCGACAAGATGTGGTCTGTTCATATAAACTGGAAATCAACAACAGTTTGTTGGTATGTTAAGTTAATGATCAAATTATCAGATTCATTTTGATGAATCATTTCATTATAGCTATAATGATGTGAATAGCTTTGGTGACATGTTAATAAAACTACTAACTTTGCCTATTCACTATCAAATGCCTTTCCATTTGGGCTAGTACAATCATCTTGATTTTTATACTCACAACATTTCGACCAGTGTACATGCCAAACTTCTTCAGGTATCTGTTGTTATACACAGAAACCTTCTCAAGTAGATAAGGCAATAAAGAAGCTATGATTCATTTAATGGATCATTGTGTTCCAATGAAAAATTGCATAAGTAAATTTAGTTAATATAGAAATGAACAGATAACTATTATCAAGATAGTTTATGGGCATGTCATAATAGTCATATAGAAAGTCCAAACTCTCTAAAAGTAATTATTCCAAAGGATACATTCTAATTACAAGAAACAAAGAAATGATAATAATTCAATACCCTTCAACGAAATGCATATTGTTAATAATGGTCATTGTCATAGTAACCTGGTATATTTTCACTGAACCAAAGAATTACAAGATAAATCAATTATGACCAACAAGCCAGGATACTGAAGAAATTTTGCCAACATAAAAGAAAACAACATACCAGACTTATACACATTAGGATTGCATCTTGAGGGGGTATCATTACAGATATGTGTGTGTGTGTGTGTAGTGCGATGGATAAATTGTCTTCTAAATTATGCAAAAATGAAAACAACACTGACAGCTCATTTTATCAGATATATTTACCAAAATTACACAAAAATATCTTGAAATACTAAAGAGTAAATTTATTCAATAAAATTGCCATTGATTTCAACCATGGCTTCCAGATGACTTCAAAATCTCCTGTAATTCTTTTAGACAGTCTCCTTGTTGATGAATGATGCTGTAATGGTTGCCTTCATCTTTGGTGTTACAAGGAGTTTTGTTGATCTCTCACTCAACTGTGCCCCACACATAATAATCAAGGGGTTTGCAGTCTGGGGAGTTAGGTGGCCAGATGTAAGGGATGATGTGATCACAGAAATTGCCTGAGAGGTATGACTGGATTATCCTGCTTGTGTGGCATGGTGCAGAGTCCTGTTGACAGGCATAGGGTCTTCCAAAATAGAAAGGGGTGTAAGACAAAGTTGTGACATCTTACCGGATTTATTCAACCTCTACATGTTTATCCTAAGAAATTTGAAGTCCCTGCTAAGATTCTTTATTGATGGACGTAATCTTAACAATATAAGATATACAGATGATACTGTTGATGGCAGACACAGAAGAAAAATGACAAGACCTCTTAGACAACCTATTAAAGGAAAGCAAGAAGAAAGGACCAGCCAGCAACTGAAAGAAGAAAAAAATATGGTTGTCAAAAAGATAAAAATGCTAACTACAAACGGGAGATGTCAATATCAAATAAATACAGAAGTTTAAATATCTGATAAGTTTATTAACAGAGGATGGAAAATACAACACTGAAACCTGAATGATGCATTCCAAAAGCTAAGCAAATTATTAAGAAAAAGGGAAATTTCATTAAAAACAAAGAAAAGAGTGATGAACTGTTATGTAATATCAGTGAATGCAGGATAATTTACCCACAGATGAAAAGAAACCTAAAGGCAACAGAAATGTGGTTCTACAGAAGGATACTGAGAATTGCATGAATGGAGCAAGTAAACAACAGATAAGTCTTAAGAAATATTATAACAAAAAGAAAACTGATACTCAGGATCAGGAAGAGACAGCTGGAATTTCTTAGACATAAGGTGGAAGGAGGGCTTTGAGAAGTATATCAAGGGTAAGAAAGATAGAGGAAGTCAGCAGGCCATCTTACCTGATGAGCTTGTGTGAATGGATGGCAACATGTAATGGAGGACTTAGCAAAGAGACAAATACTGCTAAGTGCTACAATAAATAGGAAGTTGTTGAGAGCTATGCAGAGAGCTATGATTGCCTGAAGTGACATGTCACATACAAGAAGAATTGTCCCTTGAAATAAAGCCCAGAATTGGACAACCATCCATTTTTGATTATGACACTTTAAAATCCCAGAATTTGGCCACCCACACTTGAGAACTTTTAAAAGATCTAAGTGTTGCATAGCCCCCACATTCTGGGGAGGCCTTCAGTGATGGTGATTGCATGATAATAAAATTGATGTCTTTTCTCTTGACCGGTTATCGCTAGTTGTTTTATATCCAAGATAGAAAGAACTTCAACACAGGGAATTTTAAATTTAACTATTTTATTAATGTCGACATATACATCTTCTGTTTATCCAGTGGGGTTGTTCTCCCCAACTGAGGAGAAGTTCCAGAGATGAAAGGAAACACATCTACATTGTTCAACACTTAAGAAACAATTCACCCCACTGGGGAGCCATTTCAAACACAAAAGGAAACTTATCTACATTGTTCAACGGTTAAGACTCATCTACCTGAAAACCATTTCTCTATCTATTATTCTCACACTGACTCAACCAATCAAAATCAACTTCCTTCTTTTGTCTTCCATCTGACCTCAAAGATCAATCTCAGGAAGTCAGAGCAGCAATATACTTCCCCTTAAAAATAATAGTCCTATTATTTAACATATGATATGGAAAGAGTTAGAAAATGTGTAGGCTAGACAAAATAACAAACTCTGCCATTCCAGTCAGACTTTTGACAACCCAAACTGAGTGGGTGAGCAATTTTGACTGATGGATTGTTTTTAAGTTTTAATATAAAACAAGAACTCTAATGCCTTCCTCTTCCAGATCTCCCTTGCTTTAAAAACAAAAAGATGCCATATGGAGTTAATAACTAACTAGCCAACCTGTTGACATCCATTTTTTTTCTGTCTCCTTTTTCATTTTGCTCCATCCAATAAATGATGCCTATTACTATGTCACAAAGCAATTAAAAAAGAAACTTGAAGAAAACTGTCTGTCATTGATTTAGTCTGTGATGCAGCATGGGGATCCTGCCTAAAGTATTGTCAATAGACAACTAGGATCCAGAGGTGACATGCAACACAACGAAAATATCAAAACATTATATAACATTTATATAAGCTTCTAAATGCATGCAGAAGTTACTAAGATTTTCCCATGAAACAAAAACTGAAAATATTTTTTGATACACCCAAAATAATATACATAATGAACACATTATTCACAAATGGCTGATTTTAGTAGTTTCTGGAACTAAGAGTAGAAAAAGTAAATACAAACTTTTTCTATTTATTTAAGCTCTGGTTTTCATTACTACTCACCTGATTGCAGTTATTCATTGTAATTGAAATTTTCTTTTCTGTGACCATTTTCTCAGCCTAACAAATCTCTAACCCTCAAGTTTAAGATAAATTTTAATTGTTTTTCTATTACACAATAATGACTCACAGGTTGCTTTACAAATGTGGCCTTGTACTATAGTTGACCTTTACTAACAAATATATGTCCTTCCCACTTCAGACCAATGTGCAGTTTATAATAAAACATTTGTTAAAAATAATCATATAAAGGAGATGTGTCTATTAGTTTTTGACTGTTCAACCTTGGTTAACAAAAACTTGAAACAACACCTAACATCAAGCATTTTGTTTTATTGAATTCATTAATTAGTTGCTACTAAATATTAATTTAATTTCTTAGTAAAAAACATTTAAATTTATTTAAACAAAGCCCAAAATTCAATAAATGTCTTTGTTACTGAATTGCTCAGGAACTTTATAAAATGGTTCTTTTTTTGTTTTTAAGTGTGCCTGTCAGACATTTTTAAAATATGGCAAGCTAGAATTTTTTTGCAACAAGCTGATGAGTGTTGAAAGCCTCACAGTATTTAGTATCGTTGAAGTTATCACCAATATTTTTTGTTGAGATTTACAAACACTTTGTTCAGTTTCACAAACCAATAGATGAAATTTGAATAAGTTGATTTGTTCAGAAAAATACTTTCACAAAACCCTACTTCATGGTTTAATAATTTCTTTAATTTAATTTTATAGGACTTCATAGTAAACAATATTTTTTAAGAAAATTTCTTTTTTTCCTTTTTCACAGCAAAAAATAAATTTGTAGGATTTCTTAATCTTGAGCATGCAACATACAACTGGCCATGCATAATTATTTCCTTCTGGAGCCAAATTCCAACTTTTCCAAGATTTAGCTTTGTGATTTGTTTATAGTTCTTGCAAACACAGTGCAAACTGAAAACTGGATTCTTGTATATAAAAACTTCAAGAAAGGATATGCAAAAAACAATATTGCAGTTTTTATAAAGACATATTTGTTATTTTAATCATTAAATTGTTTTTAAAATAGTGGGAGTATTAAATGTTAAATAATAAAACTTAATTTTTCCAAATAAATTAATGAAATTTTATTGTACTAAGCTACACACTCTAGTAAAAAAACCAATTGTTCTTTGTAACCCCTTACCTGTTTTCACTTCTCCCCAAAATTTCATTTCAATCAGTCAGTGTATGGCTATTTTAGAGGCTGTGAGAGATGGATGGACAGACAGACTAACAGAAGTCACAGAATTTTATATATAGATAAATTCATTTAAAGATATTTTAGACAGTCATAATTTCATTTATATTAGAAAATATTATAAACATTCACTGAAATATTAATATTTGACTACAGAAAAATAAAATAGGATATATTTTGCCAAAATTTCCAATCTTTAACTTTTCAGATTAATACAAAAAATAGAAACAATAAACAAAAAATGAACAAATTCAACTATATTTCTTTTGTCAAGCATATAAATGATATTGTACAGTATTATGGATGACCGCTCATTTCCAAGCATGCCTGTCAGGTAAGGCAGTTAGCAGTTGCAGAAACCTTCACAGGCATAATTGTTTGTTCAACATCTAGAGAGAAAGCACATGGTTTATACTTCATCTTTGTTATGCAGACCTTAGTGACAGTTTCTGAAAGAGAGTCTGCATAATTGGATGTGATCAACAGCTGAAAAGTTCAGTACACTCAAACCCTCAGTCATGATGACTTGTGACTTGGTGCTAGCACAACTACTGATGGCTTCCAAACAGTTTAGTCTATCTGATTTAATTTACAAGTTTTCGATGAATCCATCATATGATTTTCAAGCACTTTCTATTGGTGCTCTATGCTGCAATCCACCCTGACAAGTCACTTCCTTGAAAAATTGACCATGGAGAGATTTGAGCCTATGTCTCATGATCAGAGCACTAATGACCTAGCCACTCAAGCATAGAATTATGTTCATATAAAATATGCTTATTGCTAGCTGAATATATTCAATGAACAATTTTTATCAAAATCTCTGGCATTCCTTCAGTTTGAATAGCTTAAATCAGTTTTTATTTCATTTCAGATTATTCACTTTCTTATATTGCCCACAATTTATAAGTTATGCAGTGTTTTATTAGACTGAAACAAATTTGAAAATATTTATCTTGCAATCTAGTAATAGTAGGTTAAGCTTAACAAATATCTATCATTATTTTATGCTGGAATTTCTACAAAATTTTATCAGAGAATAGTTCTGAGCTTCCAAAATAAAGTTTTACCAACTAATAAAATTTGTAACTGTGCTTCTCACAAGAAACCTGATGAATTTAGTTTTCTGCAATGTTTAATGAAGCCTAAAAATTATCTCCTGAGACAAAACATTTAAATTCCCTTTCACATGAACAGTTATTTTTAAATAGCTAATTAATATTATTGAAAATATTTTTACCAACCACAAAATATTCATGAAGATTGTTGTTTTCAGGAGCTCCTAGGATCAGTTCAGTCTCTCTTATTCGCTTTCTGCTTTTTATTAAGAATCTGTGTAGAAAGGTTTTCAGATCAGTAGTGAACATCTTTTCAGATGATTTCACTGGTAATGGACGCATTTCCATAAACAAGGACCATCAGAGCCTTGCAGTTGATCTCTCTTTCATATCACTCTTGCAGCTCAGTGGAGAAATAATTGAATTGTTACTTTTGATATCTCCAAAATGATTCTAGTATCATTTCATCACCAACATTTAGACTCTGCATTTTCTCTAGTTACAATGAATGGATGCAATCTCAATGAAGCTTTGTGTTTTGAATGCCTACTGGATCTCAAGTTCACTTCAGGCCTCAAGTGGAACTCATATATACAATCCATTATTAAAGAAGCTAATAAAATAGTCAGCTGACTATATTGCTACAGGATACAGGAAGTATCTGATACATTCTTCCATGTTGTATCTTTATAAGAGTCAGATTAAGCCAAAAAGTATTTGCTGCCATATTTGGGATAGAGTTGTTCCATCCTCATTTTCTAGCCTTTGATTGAGTTCAACATCCTTTATGTAATCATGTGGGGATTAACTTATTTTCCATTGCAGGCCTCAATGTTGCATGCCTATAATTATTCTATCACTACTTCCATGGTAAATGCTCAGATAAGCTCCATTCTTTAGTTACACTAGTTCAGACATTTACTATTAGGAATCACGCATGAACACTTTAATCTCGACCTCTTCAAATCAAGTGCCAATCCACCTTGCTCTCATAATCCATACTGCGTACTACTTTCTCTTCTGTTCATATCATATATTTCAGTCATCATTACCATTTCAGTCATCATTACCATTTCAACTGTAAACCCTCTAAGTGGCTCTTGAGCCTTATATTGGGTGATATTTAATATTTATAAAATAAAAAGTTTTTAATCAAAATTTTGCTAAGAAAAGTCTTTAATAATATATTCATATGACATATTCAGTCATGAATTGTCCTTTTTTTATATTTTATACAAAAGATTTCTTTAAAATGTAAAAAAGTAGTTTTTACCAAAGATGCCAAAGTGAGCAGTTAAAAGCAAAAAAAAAAAAATATCCTGACAATAGACTATAAACAGTGTCAGTAAGGTTTTATTTTGTTTTTTTGGAAGTTTCCCAAATGATGCAAACACTAACAGTCAATTGACTGGTGTAAAGGGATTCAGCAATTTTAGTGATTGTGCAATGTATTCCGTTATTTAGATTGACAAGAAGGGTCAGCTGTGATGCATAACCTTAAGTGCAAAAAGTTGATGGTCCACCCCTTGAGATTTGTACATCAAGAAAAGCAGATGGATTTCTGGCAGGTTTTTATTTAAGGTCAGCTTGAGAGTAGAGCTTTCCCTGAGGATAAATTCTGTGAATGTGCCAGGAATGATGGATAACTTCAGATAAATGGTATTTCAAATAATATTGTTCATTCTGATGATTTCTAGTCAGTACAAAATGTAAGCAAAATGCAAACAATGAGACATGAGGTGCTTGCAAAGAATTCAAAACAGGTCAAAATAAGTGATTCAAAGAAATTATTTGCTTAAAGAGCCAGTTATCTAAGAAGTTGATAAAGATTCTCACTTTTCAAGAAAGCAACAAATTAAATTCAAATAATATAAAACAGTCTTGAAGATATTTGGATTGTGTCAATTTTTGTACAAAGCTATATCCATAGAATAAAACAACTGTCCATGAATTGAAAAACTAACCTAATTTCAGCAATTAATGAATTTTAATTAAAACACTATTCTTTGTTACTATAAACATTTGAAATAGATACATAAGTTTGAGTAAACATTTAGTGGATACACATGTTTGAATAGACATTCCCATTTAAAATCTAAAATTTAAAGAAAGATATTGTCAAAGATACATCCCTGGCTCTATGGTAAAGCACACCTGTCTGAAAAGTGATTTCCCAGTATAAGGAAATGCAGTATTGATCTCTGCTGAGAAGTACATATATATTTTTAATAAAACCTTTTATGGTGAGTAGACATTAATTTCTCTGTTTCAAAAAATGAGAGTATCTATTTAAATATGAGTATTCATGAAAATAACATAGATTCTAAATTAATCTAACAGTTGTGTGACTCACATTCTAACATAGTCTAACATTTTAACCTAATCTACATTAGATATGTCAACAACAATTCAATACACTCATGTTTTGTTTGCTTAGTCTTTGCTAAGTCTCAAAAGAAAGAAAAATAATTATTTTAAATTATGAAGTTTCCATTGAAAAGAGGCACTTGGTTTAATATATAAAAAAAAAATTTGAATAAAGAAAGTATTGTGATGTGGGTTCTGGCAAGATACAACACTTAACTTGACAGAGTCAGGTGTGATAGTTGTATTCAATAATCAGTTAAACAAGTCACTGCAATAGCAATACCTTCTTCCTTTGAACATTACACAGGACTACTCTTATGAATGAATCAGTCAATTCATGATATTAAGGAGAGTAACTGGCTCTTACCACAACAGAAAGAAACCTGCTAAAACAAAAATTCTGAATTTGGTTGGTTATGAATGTTATAGACAAGCATATGGTTACAAGAAAGAAATACGACAACAACAGAAATAGATTTACGTGATTTATTTCAACAGGAACGTGAAGGTTTGGGACATCTACCTTATGGTATAGTTCATAAGCCGGTTTCAGATCTAGGTCGATCTCTCATAGTAGTTCACACAGTTTGACACTGGTTGATGCTCCCCTGCTAACAGCTGCTGACCGCTCGGCCTGACCATGACAGGTCTCTTCCCTGGCCACCTGTTGACTGCCTGTTGTACTTCCTTGTGACCCCTTTTATGGCGTTTTTTATGACTTAACAGGCTCGAAAAATGAAGCGAGTATAATTAGGAGGGAAGCATTTTTATTGGATGAAAAATAGAACACTTTAAATATTATTTTATTTTTCGACCGGAACTCATGCGTCGGGAACATTTGTAAACGAAGATAATGGTCATTTTTTAACGGAGCTTTGTCCCGTTCACATCCGGCTCTCACTCTTGAGTATGTTAGTTTATTTGCCTGTAAATCAGCCGAGATATGTCTTATTTTATTTTATAACATGAATTTGGGGATATGGGTTCCAGTGGCTTAACAGTACAGACAAATCCTGCTGAAACAATTCATATCTATTTTGCAGGCAGACAAGAGAAAGATATAAATCTATCTTTTTAACATTTTCCCCAGAAGAAAATAATCAGAAAAGAATAAACTCTTTCGCTTTGATAGGCAACCAGTCTAGATAAAAATACAACCCTGAATTCTATGAGTAAGTACCAAAACAGCCAAAAGTAGGTGATGAGGCTTGCAATTTCCGTCTTAAAAATTTTGCTTGCTAAAAAATGACCAATTCACAAGCTGAAAGACCAGTTGAATCCTGGATCTGGTATGAATTTACAGAAATTTTCTTTACTAGTAAAATATATCGTTCCTATGAAAATAAACAATAAAATGCTAATACAGAGCCCTCATCTTGGTTCATTTATCTTTATGCGTATCCAATTTTTAGTTGGATGCTCTATAAAACATGACCTTGTACCATGATAGTTGAGTGCTATAACTATCATGCAAGCAGCTACTTTTATCAGTAAAAACACAAAAATATCTAATCTTCATCTTCCCTTAATTGTATGAAAAAATTGTTTTAAAATATTATTAATAAAATTATTCAAGGTGTTAATGCTTTTTATAATGCTTATTATTCAAGGTGTTAATGCTTATGCAATTCTATGAATGCAGTTTGGGAATCATGCAAAAAATAGCAGATGGTTATTAATCAAATTGAATGTCAATAAAGAACCTTTTTTCTAAGAGAAATTGATGTGTGATGAGCCCAATCTGTCTTTGGCTCACCCCAGATGATATTGAAATAGACTTTGCATTTGGAGAAGCTTTCTAGTGATAAACAATAAATTTAAATATGGGTGCTTTTGTTTTGTGTTCCCATTGTCTTTACAATGATAACATTGCATGAAGAATAACCATAAACATGTGTATCTTCTTCTTCTATGTACTGTGTCACCTCAGGACCTGGGTTGGGATCATGGCTCTCCACAATTTCCTGTCATTTGTAGCTCTTAGTAAAATTTATTTTTTTGCTCTCTAATCCCTGTTCTGTTAACTATTTACACAAGCTCATTAGTTATGTTACACACTTCTTTATTTTATCTCTCTTACCTTCAATGTGTTTTGTGAGTGTCAGATTTTCTAAGCCGCCTTTCTTCATTATTTTCTCTAGAAATTTCAATTGCCTCTTTCTGATTCTAAATATAAGTGTCCTTGTTTCCAGTTTCTCTAAAACTTTGTCATTATTCACATGTTCAATCCATGGTATGCTCAAATTAATGGAATAGCCTATTCACATATTAATCCAAGAGAAATCGGATGGTTCATGATTAAAAGATATGTCTATAGAATATTCAAGCAAGCAAGTAAGTTGATTGATTAATTTGTTTTTTATGGCTTATCAACCCATAATGGATTATTTCAAGCCAAATATATTCTAGATTGTGAGAATAATCTTGTGTGTGTGTGTGAGTGTATATTGCATTATCAATTTTTCTTTAGAGAATAACAACGATTTTTCCAAATACAAAACTATTTAGCCCATAGCTGGAGTGAAGTAAATTCTCTGGGAAGCAGCAAAAACTGTTGTAAACAATGTTTAAATCGAAAGATTAGAAAAGTTAACTAATTCAATGGTTGAAAGACAGATGAAGGTTATATAGTGTCAAGGAGCTCATAGTAAAATGTAAAACAGTAATTTATTTAGGTGTGTTTATTTTGTGCTAATCAAAGACTGTGGCCTACATCTTTTGAACATAACTCTTTGCATAATAAAACCTGACACCTCCCATTATTATCAACATTTGTTTATACAGACAGATATTATAAGCTGAAACTCACACAACATATTGCTCATATAAATATATCCTGAAAATAAAACAATGTATCTCTGAGTACATGTATCTATGTATAAGTCTGTATGCCTGGATGTGAATATATGTATAAGTGTGGGTGGCTATCATTGTTGTTCTTTATCCATAAAAAATAGTCTTATCTTTTTATTTGCTAAGAAAATTTCTGTTTGATTTTATTCCAGAAAAAAAAATGTCTGTCCAATAGGCAACTCTTTTATTCCTTCTGCATTAATGGAGAGTGCCAGTAGGTGTGGCTGGTTACAGAGAGGGTCATTGATGTATTGTTGCCCCTGGGAGAATTTAGGTTGTGTAAATAAAGAAGAAAATAAATGTAAGATAATAATAATAATAATAAAAAGGAATAAATAAACATTTATAAAAGAAAAAAAAGCATGTTTTTATTTTAAATAAGCAGACATCTCCTCTTCAAACATATGTTGTTTATTATCCATTTAAGAACATGTTTGAGAATATGTTTAAGAACATGGAACTATAATCATATTTTTCATTTAAATAACAACAACAACATTACCATCTACAATCTTCAAAAATTTAAATGCAATGCCAATCACTATCTTCTATCTCCTTTAAACCTGTTCTTGTTTGTCCTTTCTTGTCATTTCTCCTCATTAAAGTCTTCTTATTTTCTTTAACTTCCACTAACCCCATGTATTCTAGTGGTATTATTGCTTTGTCAGGAATGAAATGATTAAAAACCAAACAATTACTATCTTCATACAAATGAGAAACAAAAATGAGAAAATGATAAAGCAGTGATTATTGACCTTTTTTGACCAATGCACCCTTTGCACCAATAATCTTTTCACAAATTATCTGACTCAAAAAACTGCATTCCAAATAATATGCATATATTACTGAAAATCTTTATTATGAATGTATTTTACAAATTTAATAGCAATAGAAAATGTTAATGCCTTTTTAACTTAAATACATGTACAGTAATTTGTTTAGATTCATAACTAATTATTAAATAAATAAACTGAAATAGACTCCAATAAACAAAATGTTTAATAGAATGTCAGGGTACTGTCATTCAATAAACATAATTCTGTAAATAAAAAATAAGAAAATTAAAATATTCCATCCTGAAACCCTGAGGGGAACTCCCTCATGATTGAGAACTTCTGTGATAAAGATTATTAGAAACAATGTTTGCATTAATAACAAAATAAAAGATATGACAAAAACAATCATAAAACAATGATGATGATGATTTTTATTGGATTTTATCAAAAGGATCTTTGCTTTAATAATCAACTCTTTATTGTACAATTAAAAAAATTGCTAAAAATCAAAACTTATTTTTCATGTTCTTTTGTTGCCATCCATTTTTGCCAATTGTTTGGTTCTCTGGCAAAACCACTTTTTTGATTTCAAGACAAAAACAAAAAAAAAAACTGTTTAGTGTCTTCAGTATTTAGAAATTTCCATCCACATAAGAATGCCATAGGCTGGAATGTATGGAGCAAGATCCAGACAATAAATGGGCAGAGATTCCTTTGCAATTTTCAAGTTTTTGGTGAGTCATCTCAGAAGTATGAGGTCAAGCAATGTCATGTATTAGGAAACCTCTTCTTTTTTTAGTCAAAGTAGGTATTTTTTCTTTAAAGAGGATACATTCTCCACAGATAATCATAGTAGATGTTTGAGTTAATAACTTATTTCAAAGTAGATGATTTGATTGAAATTCCACCAAGCATCAATCATTAAATTTTTTTAATCTTCCTTATTTTAACCAATGTTCTGCAGATCGTCCAAGAACCAACCATTGTTTCTGAGTTTTCAAATCAACTCACTTCTCATGGAATGTCCCTGTATATTTCAAAACAGAGGTTTCCAAGAAAAAGTTTGTCAATATTCACTTGATGCTGTGCTTCCATTTTTTTCAAAAATATCCTTTCAAGTGATGATGTGTTTTTAAAGTTGATGTAATTCTTCCCACATTATATCTTAATGATCCTAGGCCTTCTGAAAGTTTTTGAATGCTGGTTGTCTGTTTATCAGAAGCATTATAATCAACAACTAACGGTTACCTATTTTTGGGCCTTATTTCAAGGGATATGTAACCATCCTTAAAATCCATAAACTGATTTTGGGTGGTATGGTCAGATAGAATTCAATTTCCTTCCACTTTTGAAATCCTACAAGCAGATTCAATAGAGTTAATGCTTAATTAAAATAATATCTAAATATTGCCAGACTCTCAATTCTGGTATCTACTGTTATTTCTCACAGATGAAAAAACTTGAGGCAAAAGAGATGTGATTCTACAGAAGAATGCTGGAAATACCATAGACAGAACATGTGAGCAATGGAGAAGTTTTAAGAAAAAAAAAGGTCACTTACATTTAGAATCAGAAAGAGGCAGTTTAAATTTCTGGCACACATAATGAAAAAAAGAAGGCCTAGAAAATTTGACAATCAGAGCATATTGAAGGTAAAAGGAACAAAATGGTGAGTAACCTAACTAATGAACTTGTGTAAATGGAAAGCAGTGGAGGAACTGGTTGGCATAGTAAAAAGACAAGCATTACTAAGAACTACAAAGGATAGGAAGTTATGGAGAGCCATGATGAAGAAGAAGATCCATCATTATAAAATCTGAAACAAATGGTACAGGTAAAATAATACAGGTAATGATATAATAGATGCAATTCTGAGCACATCCATTTGCTAGGGTGGTTAATTAATTCTTATTGCTGATGCTTGCTCAAGTACATTTCAACATCCACAAAGGCAACCGGTAGTTAATACTGCAACTATGCTGAGCAGACCTTAGTTACAGTTTCTGGGAGAGAGCTCACAATTTGACATGATCAACAGACTAAACAAGGCCAGAAAGCTCAAACCACTGATCATAATGATTTGGGTACTTGGTTCTAGCACAAGTATGAACATTTTCTGATCGGGTTTGTCTACCCAATTTCACTCTTTGAGCCATTTGTACCACTCTTTTAGGCATTTCACAATGGTCCTATATACTGGGCAGATATCTTAACAAATTCAAATTCAAACCCATGCCTCATGGTCAGAAGACTAACCTTCTAACCACTCAGCCACTTACCCATTATAATAGATAATAATAGTCAGATTGATTGGAAAAAGTTCCATAGACTCATTGAAGGGATTCATAGTAGCCATGCCTTAAAATACAATTTTTGTATTTCACAAAAATTCATATTCACAAGTACAGCTCACATATTACGAAGAGCTTTATCTATGTAAAATGTGTGTAATCTTGGGGCTTTTTGGGGTTTTTTCTTTTTGAAAATGTCATGAAGCCATTTTTGACCTTAGGTCTCTGGTTGGGACCTAGAAGGAAATGTGTATGCAACAGAAATCAAAAGAAATAATAATAATAACTGGTGTACATGAAATAAGCCTTGGAGTAAAGGTCTGTAAAAAATGAAAATACTTTTGATACACCCAAGTAAATAATAAAGTAAGAATAATCATTAAAATAATGCAGCTTAACAATAAAACATTTACATACTGATCTTGTATATGATTTTAGTATTTGCTGTATCATTATAAATATGACTGAGTAACCAAATTTGTTTACTAAATTCTAACTGTGATATGACAGCTTAAATGAACACATAGAATACTAATATGCTCATGCACACATACATATATGCATATAAAATAGTAATTGAAATATGCAAATGTTTACATATGTACAAAAGGAAGTCTATCAACTTCTCCAATTTTGACCAAACATTCTGAAAGGTTTCTGGGTCAGGCTGAGAATTTTTCAACCCTCTCTCATATATATGTATATATATATATATATATGTACAACAGCTTATTATAGATAATAGCTTAGATAGAAATAGAGACATCAAGAGAAAGAGAGAGGGAGAAAGAAGCAGATGAGGAAAGACAAAAACAAATAGATATGAACAGACCAAGATTAAATACATAGATAGATAGACAGATAGATAGATAGGTATGAATCGATTGATATAAAGCAGATAAGTATGACCTGACTGAGATAGATAATGTCTTATAATGTGTTTCTTTGGGTTTTTTTTTATTGTTTTTCTAGATGAAAAAATAAAATAAGAAAAGACAGGAACCAAATGCATTGTGGGTAGTGGTTCAAATAAAATGAAATTGTAAAAACAAGGGAAGTTAAATGAGTTTTGAAGAGGAAGGAAAGAGAATTAACTTGATAGAAAACTGCTCATCAATATTGTGAAAAGACATTTTGCTCTGAAATAAAATCAATATTTCTTTCTACAATGGTAAGGAATAACATCATCACAATCAGTGCTAAGGATAGAATCTATATGCATTAATTTGTAGTTCTGAGCAAATAAGTTCTGCATAAAAAATGGTGGGTAAAAATTAAAAATTTCCTTAAACAAAGAAGCAGTTTGAAAAGTGAAATAAAAACATTTTTGTTGTTGTGTTGCTGTATGTTGGCTTTGATGATAGTGATGATTGTGTCCTGGAAGTGATGATGTCAGTAGTGATGATTGCATCCTGGAGAAGATGATGTTGACTTTCATGGTAGTGATGATTGTGTCTTGAAGAAGATGATGATGGTAGTGATGAATGTGTCCTGGAGAAGAGGATCATCATGATGATGGCTTTGATGATAGTGTCCTGGAAGAGATAGTGATGTTAAAGTTGATGATAATGATAATGATGTTAGCTTTGATGGTAGTGATTAGTGTGTCCTTGAGGAGATGATGAAGATAGCTTTGATGGTAGTGATGATTGTGTCCTGGAAGAGATGATGATGATGATGATGATGGGGGTGGTTTACACCCAGCTAAGCATGACTATTTTCCCCTTTAATAAAAGAGCATCCCCACAAAAAAAAAAAAGCAATAACTCGCATGCAAGTTAATTCTGAGATTCTCAAGAGGCTTGTAAGAATGTGTGTTATAAATCAATGTCATTGGCAGGGGTATTGCATTATCTAGTTCGCTAAGCTAACCTGTGTGAATAGAAGCCAACTTATAATTGAATCCAATAATTTGAGCGCATCAACTCTGTGAGAAACTTTCATGAGTGTAGAATCATTCATACAGCTATATCCAAAGATTATTTTTTCTTTTCCCCTTTATTGTCCTTCCTTCTGCTTCAATCTTCTGAACTCTGAACTTCACATTCAAGCATTTAAGTTGGTCTTTGACACAATTCTTATTAAATTTTCTTCTACTTATTAGAAATCAATTCTCCAGAAAATGTTGCTTTTAGAATTCTATTTATACATTCTATATGTGTGTATTCATTTCATATATATATATATATATATATATATATATATATATATATATATATATATATATATATATATATATATTATTAAAATTTAATTAAATAATAAAACTCAAATAGACAAATCATGATACCATTAAGATTTACTGCTATATTTAAGTATATCTGAACAAATTCAAAATTTTATCTTACACATTAATTTTACATCATCTTCAGAATTATTTTGAACATCATCAGGATATCTACCAACCACCCCATGCTGTCAGATGTGGCACAAGGCCGAATTTAATGTGGGGTATCTGAGCCCATATTTTGAACATCATCAGTCATTATAAAAATAATGTTTTTTTTTCTCAGAAATAATTAGAAACACAATCTATACATAAATAACTCTTTTTTACTAATTTTTTATATATCAAGATCAATTTTAGGGAAATCTATATAGTTGTATTGACAGAGACATCACTATTCAATGAAGTTCAAAAACAAAATACATCAGGCAATTTTTTTTTTGTTTTGTCATAGATTTCCTAATAATATATATATATATATATATATATAGATATATATATATATATATATATATGCACATACATTCATTGTCTGTTATATTTAACAATGTATCAGAGAGCTGAGTCTGAATTACATTCGAATCCATTACATTCACTTACATACAAATACTCTTGGGAAAGGTATCATTCCTCTTCTTCTCCCTCAGCTATGGGTAAATAACAGGACAGACCAGGTTCTATAGCCTTGGATGGCAACTGATCTACCATAGAAAGAAAAGGCAATCTACTGTGGGGAAAAAACCTGCCTCGTCAGTCATGTATCGATTGCCTAAGTGTGTATCAAACATGGTACATAACTGATATGTCTAAATAATGATCTACTGCCCCTATACACTAAGTTCAAGTTACACGATACCACAGCATTAAATGATCCCAACCGCAAGAAATTTCAATGGAACCTCATCAAACGACAAATAAACACATCCACACAAGAATTACAACGGTTCAACACGAAAAGTGAATATATTAAAGGAATCTTAAAATCTTTTACCACCACTGAAAAATTCAAGGAAATATTGGATTTATCACATAATACAACACAAAAGAAAAATGAATCGACATAAACAAGTCATCCAAAAAAAAGCTAAACACATTCCAAATGGACTGCCCATTGAAATAAAGAAGACAGCAAAGTCTGTTGACTAGAGAATGAAAGGACTGCTACCAAACTGAATCGACCAATGAACACCCATATATGATGATAAGGATACACGATGATTTCTGAAAGAAAAGGAACCCAGAAAAATTGCTGGCCAACAAAATATTCGTTTCAGCAAATTAGAACTCTGTGTGAAGATATCAACTTGACTGACCCATCAAGACAGATAAGTTTGATTTCTTGGCTTGATCTTTATATATATATATATATATATATATATATATATATATATATATATATGTATTCACGTACCTTCTGTTCTTTCATGATAACTTTCCCCTTTGTTAAACAAATTTTCTTTTTCTTTCTTTACCTGTTTCTGTATTTATAAATGTTTTATTTTGAAATCCATTGTCTTGCATCTGTTTTTTGCTGACTCCCTTGTGTTGCTACCATTCCTGAGTGAAAACCAAGAAAAGATCCTATATTTTCCTTTTTTTTAAACTCATGGTTCACCTATATGCTCCAAGTTGGTAACAATATATATATATATATATATATATATATATATATATATATATATATTATAGGTCATGTTTCTGTTCAGTTTAAAGGCTTAATTATATACAATAAATGTTATTATCATTATTATTGTCCTTTATCTATCAAATTGTTTTCATCAAGCTACTATCTACACACACAGAGGCTGCGATGGATAAATTGTCATCTAAATTACAAAAAAAAAAATATTACTGACATCTCATTGCAACAGACATATTTACCAAAATTATCCAAAATATCTTAAAATACTAAAGAGTAAATTTATACATTGAAATCACCACTGGCTTCAATTACAGCCTCCAAACGACTTTAGAATCTCCTGCTTCTCTTCTGGAAAGTCTACTTGTTTAAGTTAGTGAATGCTGCAATAATCCTTGCCTTCAGTCCATCTTTGGAGTTACAAAGAGTTTTGTTGTTGTCTCACTAATATAACAAGGGGGCTGCAGTCTGGAAAGTTAGGTGTCCAAATGTAAGCGGTGATATGGTCGCAGAAGTTTTCTGAGAGCCATGAATGAATTCTCCTGCTTGTGTGGAATGCTGCAGAGTCTTGTTGCTAGATATAGGGTCTTCCAGCAGCCACCCTCTTGACCCAGGGTAGCACTACCTCTTCAAGGCACTTGATGTAGGCAAGCATGTTGTGTCTGAAGCCCTCACCAACAAATTCAAGATTTCTTTTCCTATCAGAATGATCAGAGTTTACCAAGTTGCTCTACCTTAATAATCACCATTAGGCATATCCAACTCTTTCTGAATCCTATATATATAAATATATATATATATATATAATAACATATAATTATATATATATATATATATATGACGTCACACATTATGAAATGGATAAAGTCCGACAATTATTTTAAGACATTTTATGTTCATATTTCTTTTTATAGATACAAATATTTAAGTAAATTTACTTAAATATTTTTAACTATGAAAAGAATGTATAAACATAAAAATGTCTTAAAATATATATATATATAACATTATATATATAGATATATACACACACATGCATATATATATACATATATATATGTACATATAACATTATATATCTGTCTATATTTCTGAGATGAGGTATTATATACACTATTTACATTATTTGGACTATTGTCCTCATCTTTGTTGCCATATTTATTACAACATTTCAGCCATTGTACACTCCAGCCTTCTTCAGCTGGTTGGAATGTCAAACTGAACCCTTTATTTCACTCACTGGCACAGTGGATAAAGGCATTAGTAAGATCCAGTGAGAGAACCCGAAGAGTGTGAGTTCAATACCTGGTTAAGGCAGTGGAGAACTTGGAGAGGGAAATTAACAGAAGATAACTGATAACTGACATCCATTAGACATGGTACATGGAACTAGAACAGTCTACCCCAGTGAGCAAAATAAAGGGTTTTATATATATATATAATAGCATTATATACATATTATATATAACATTATGTATAAATAAATATATAACAATATATATTATATATATATATATATATATATATATATATATATATATATATAAATACATGAATTATTCATACAAAAACCTCCGAATCCGTTATGAATGAAATGATATGTATTGTTGTATCCGAAAATGCTATTTTTTGTGTGAATAATTCATTTTCAATAGCATTTTCGGATACAACAATACATATATTTTCTTTGTCCTCTTATTACTAAGAGAAAAAACAAGAACAACATCTATTCTATGCCTGAAGATGTCTGTAGGAACAGACGAAAGCTTGTAGTAAAAATAAGAACTAATACGACAGAAATTTATATAAACAAGGGTCATTTCATTCATAACGGATTCAGAGGTTTTTGTATATTATTTGAATTGTTTGCGATGATGGATGTCTCGCCATTTAAATCATTAACCTTTGCATTAGTTTTTGTGTGAATAATTCATGTATTTGTAAATTGATTGCACGTTTATCGTAATATATATATATATATATATATATATATATATATATATATATATATAATAACATTATATGTATAATGTGTGTGGCTCCACCATTTCTGAATTATCAGAGAATGCTAATAGATATAAATACTGTGACTGAAAAGTCTTTTTTCTACAAAACCAGTTCACAGAAAATAACTCAATTTTTGTACATTGGCAGGCTCAAGATATTCGAATTTTTGAGTTCATATATATATTAAGCAAACAGACATATGGTATTCTTTGAATTGACAAATGGTAAAATATCTTAAAATGAAATTTTGGGGCTTAACTTCAGAATATGATCAATAATATTTTTCTTATTTAAAAGGAGTATTTAAAAATCGAGAAATATATATTTACCAACAACCTAGAGATTAATTAATCTAAATTTTAAATTCATCCATGGTCTACTATTTTATTATAAATATGATCAATTCTTGTTTGCTACCTAATCTTTCAGCAGTGAACCTTTGACCAGGGTGTTTGTTCAATCATTTCTTACTCAAACCAAACTGAAACTGTCACACTTAATTAATTACTTACATTTTTTGCATATTTATTTGCATATGCAATTTTGCAAAAATTATGTTTGATGTTAGTGACAATATTCCACTAAGTTTTTTTTACATGTACCAACAGTAACATCTAACTTTCCTGCCTTTATTTCCTGCAGCTTATTGCTGGAATTTCATACACACAGTGAACACAGTGTAAGCCCGTGTCTCATAGATCTGCATGCATAGAGACTCCTTTTCTGTTTATCATATTTTCACATTTGGTTGTATTGTGAAAATGATAGACAAAATATTTTGTGTGAAGTTGTTCACAAAGAATCTTTGTAATTCATTTCTGTAAAAGAATATAATACTCAAATAAATAAAAATTATTGAAATTTGTAGATCCATATTTGAAGATTATCTTAATTCTTTGTTTATACATGAAAACTCTGTTATTGTTTGTCTCATATTATTTTACTTCTTTTTTTCTTGCCCTTCTTCTTCTTCTTATTAAGTGAGTCTATTTTAAATTCCATTCACTGAGAATTTTGCCAAATGTCTATTGAGAATTTTATCAGTTATGCTTAACCATGCTTGCTTATTTTACACAAACAACATAAATAATTACTATGTAAAATAAATGCTTTCTTTCCTTATTAACCTACATACATAGGGAGGGCCTTTTATATATGCATCTTCCTTATTCTTCCTCTTTCATGGTAAATTATATATATAGTAATGAGAATATTAGCCATTTCCTTATAAGAGAAGATTCAGCATTCATCGACCGAGCACCTTATACTACTGTCAGTTGAAATTCATAAAATCTTTCTCTTAAAACAATTTTTCATAAAAATACGTTCCTCAAGCCCAGTAGCTGTTATTGCTCTTTCCAGTATTGACAGGGTTTCTTTCCTAACCTTTTATTTGAGTGTGGAATGTCAACATTTTTATTATGTCATTATTTTCTCTTTGAACTACATGTGATATCCATTTTAGCTGTTGCTGCTGTTGAAAGTCTTCACTTCATGCGGTTTCTGTTATTCAGTAAAGTTCTTCATTTGTGATTCTATAGCACTAGTCCACAAGGATCAAAGAAGGATGGTCATTGCCAAAATCCACAAGCTTCACTCATCGAAAGCCATTTTTAACCATTGATCTTAGAAAGTAGTTGTATACAGCAGACAATTTAGAAATTTCTGGACAGGTTTTTGTACCGTGCATGCCATCCATATGAAGGTCTTGATCTGATGAGGCTGTTTAAGAACATGACTTGAGTTTTTATATTAATGTTTTGGTTTTGTAACTACCTACAGTGTTAGGTGAAACTACCTCATGCACAACCAATTCTATGTTCAATTTCTTTATCACCTTTATCAGTCATTTGGGAACTTGTGGCATACTATGTGCACTATTTCTCTGTATTCATCTCTACCAAAATGTGCGGTTGTTTCTACACAAGTCTTCACCACTATAATCAAATCATATGTGTGAGTAGTCTGGCTGTTCAATTCTGGGAATTGAGTTGCTGTACCCTGATATGTCAATCAGACATAAAGGAAACATTTTTTGGCCTTAAATCTGTCAGCAAACCAAATTGATATTCAGTTGTACAGATTTGTATTTGTCTACAAACTGACACAAATTTTATTTTTCAGCACAACTCAATTTTGTTGAATGCACAATTATTTGTCTAGAACAAAAAAAATCTATCAAATATGGCCTCCAGTGAATGTCATTCTTCCATTTTCTAACAAAGATGTTTTGAGAGTCAGAAAAGAAATAAAGAAACTGTGGCCATAATTCATAAGTTAATCATTACATTTTATCATTTCATGTCAGAACTGCAGCTTATAGAATATAATACATTACTGTTATAGGTCTGTCTACATATATATATATATATATATATATATATATATATATATATATATATTTACACAGCATATTTTCATTCAAACAAGTTTCATTGAATAATATAGACATATTGTGTCTATTTATTTTTATACTGATCCTTTCCAGCTTTCTAATCAGTTTCTTCATGTTAAAATGAAATTCATCAAGGAAGGCACCATAGTTTTTGTCTAACACAAGTGCTTTCGAACTTTTCTTTGATGAATTTCCTCTTAACATCAAGAAACTGATTAGACAACTGGAAAGGATCAGTATAAAAATAAATAGACATATATAGATAGATAGATAGATATGAACAGGCTATCTATCTTGGGCTCTCTGTATCTATCTATCTATTTTAGCCTATTCATATCTATCTATCACAGTCTATTCATATCTATCTATGTATTTGTCTTAGCCTGTCCATATCTATCATAGCCTGTCCATACCTATCTATCTTAGCCTACTCCTATCCATATATCTCTCTTAGCCTGTTCATATCTATCTTAGCCTGTTCATATCTACCTATTTATCTTAGCCTGTTTATATCTATCTAAGATATAGATAGATACATAGAGATGAACATGCTATCTTAGGCTGTCTATATCTATCTATCTATCTATCTATCTATCTATCTATCTATCTATCTATCTATCTTAGTTTGCTCGTATCCATCTATCTTTGCCTGTTTATATCTATCTATCTTAGTCTCTATCTATTTATCTCAATCTGCTCATTATCTATCTATCTATCTATCTATCTTAACCTGTTCATATCTATATGTCTTAGCCTGTTCATATACAGCTATCTTATCTGCCTGTTCATATCTATTTATTTTTCTGTCTATATCAGCAATAAAAAAATCTATAATATAATTTCTCTGTTAGTATTTGACTAACTTCCAAAAGTTGCAGGATGTGACACATGGTTGTTTTAACGTAGGATGCTCATATGTGTAACCAGAACTTATTTAGCGATATGAGATACTTAAGAAATGTTATTTATTTTTTTAATTTCAGGTATATAAAGATAAATCATGGGTCATAAAAAAGATATAATTTTAAAACAGAAACAACTTATTGAGTAATAGGAAGTGAATGTTTGAAATTTCAAGAATGTTGTTTGTCTCTTTTTATACATATGTGTGAGCAAATAATGCTCATTACATCAAGTGTCTTAATCATTCTATTTCCAACTAATGTTGCAAGTATTCAAACTTTTAATTTTTCTGTTGCTCATTCTCTTTGTCAAATACTTCCCTACTCACTTCACTAATAACTGACCAACATGCGATTCCTTACATGATTTTGTCCTTATCTCCTCTCCAGACTCTCATCGTGCTTTGCAATTCTTGGCAATTTCAATCAGGCTGTAGTGTCTGTTAATATTTCATTTGACTCATCTATTAAGCATGAAGCCCCTATTCACAAGACTTTTTTCTTTTATCAATATACTGACTGTGATGCCCCTTGGAGTGAAATCTTTAGTCTTCCTACTAAAAGTTATGCTTTTGAAGTTTCTTCTTTGGTGAAAACCAGCTTTTGTGCTTTCTTGTAAACACCAGATAAAACCAGAATTTTCTCATTGGTTCACACCTGCTTATCTGCCAGCTCAGTCCACAGGAATAACATGTTAACACTGATCATAACAAATGTTGTAATAATTGCAAACATGTCCTCAAAGAGACTGTCACTGTTAGAGTTAGGCATTGTATAGCCTCTCACAAGTTTTGTTCTCATGACTACTGACAGCCCTGTAAGAGTGTGTTAAATAAGGCTAATGCGATTTGAACAATTTGATTACAGCATTGACAAGACACAAAAAATCTCAGAATCATCTGAATTCTGTAATTGCTCTGAAAATCAATTCAATAATGAATTGATACAACAAAATCAATCACTGGAAAGCAACTTCAATTCAGTTACATATTGGATCAGTTGAGAATAATTGTGATATATTGAAAAGGTTAACTCATTGTAATGAAACATTGGCCTGTCACGAATTACCATTTTTTGGATAGGATGAAACAGAAGAATTAAGCAATAAGGGTCATTTTCTGGCGATATGTGGAGCAGTTGCAGAATGCAGTGATTGTTTAAGATTGCATTTAGATTTTGTGAAGAAAAATGTCAGCTAAGCATTTTCTGGACTTGTGATATTCTGGACAAGTGATATTCAAAATGAGATCATTAATTTGAATACTAGCTGCTAGAATTGAAGGTGAAATTAAGGCAATGATTGAAAAAACATTATTTGTTGCTGTTATGCTTGATGAGACTATGGATTTTCAAATGGAATCTAAATTTTCCCACATTTTGAGATTTGTTGATGAGAAGGAAAAGCCTCAAGAATGCCAAAAATTCATTTCCCAAACATACACATATGGTGGAGTGAGTGAGATGGCTGAATGTTTGAACAGAGTGCAAGCAAGAATAAAGGATTTTTTGGTGAAGCTGCAATATATGCACATTATTATGCACACTCACTTAATTTGGTAATCTCTCAAGTATCACGAATGTTGAAATTTTTTCTAAACTTTAAAAAGAATTTCACCTTTTTTCTCAAAGTTGACGGTTTGAATAGTACTACACTTGTTGGAATTATTCATCTTGACAAGTATTCATTTTATTTGATAAAATTGCTATGTTTTCTGAGCTATTTTCAACCATATTAGAAAATCCAGATGATTAAAGTACTTAGAATTATCACAGGCAAAAGGATTTGTTGCAATCCCAGAAGACTTTCAGTTTAAATTTTTATTAGTGTTTTTTGAAACCATATTGAGTGGCTCATAGATTCTGTTTTCAATTCTTCCAAAAAGTTTGCCTGATATTTCAAAGTGTATTTGTGGGGTTTAGAATTTCAAAAAACAATCAATTGATATCAAGAATAAAACATTTGATGAGTTCTGGATAGTGTTGTAAAACCACCAGAGAAGTGTCATTGATATCAAGAAGCAGAAGCTGTTTTAAGAACTTCATTTAATAGCATTTTGGATAAACTTATTGTTCATGTTGAGCAAAGATTTAAAACAATGGGAGAGTTCAGATTTGTTGAATTATTGAATCTGAAGCTTTTTTCACACTTACAAAAATAAATTTCTGATGAAAATCTTTTCATCTTTGAATGTTTATAAAAACAGTTTCTGCTGCAGATTTTACAAATCAGGCATCAAACATTCAAGAAGTCACAGACATAATATGAGAACTTGAACTAAACCAAACTCTGGTAGAAGTAACAAAATTACTACATGTGATTCTGACTACACCTGCCACATCTTTTTCCTCATTTTCTTCATTAAAGTGAGTAAATAATTAGTTGAGGTGTACTTAAAGTGAAGAGCAATTGAGTAATTTGCTCTCTGTTTCTGTGAATAAAGACCTTTTGAAGAAGATTAAGATATAGCATATGGCTGATACATTTTATAACAAAGTGATCAATGAATTTGCCAAAAAGAAACAAAGAATTGAACTGATTTAGAAATAAATTTTATATATGTCATTATTTGTAGGTTTTATTATTTTCTCAGATTTGTCTTGTAACGAATAACAGTCATCATAGCAATCCCATTGACAGGGTATTACTAATGAGGAGACATCTAGTCCAGTGGAGAGGAGTATCAAACTTGAAGCCTGTTAGTAGAAATGCATTTTCTCCGATTAGTTCATATCACATCAACAAATGGGAGGATGGAATAATTTTCCAGGGAGTGGAGAAGAGTAAGTCTCCATTCTCCACCTTGGTAATTGGCCTGCATTAAAGACTGCAATGCCCTGGTTTCCAAGTCACCCTTCACCACTGGTGTTAACAGTCATTGCTCAAAGAGTCTGTCAATCTTTAGATAAGAATGACTGAAGTTCAGATTATTACTTTAGATATTTCAAAGGCATTTGACAGGGTTTGGCATGCAGGTCTCTCTTCTTTATTTTCAGCAACAACCTTTTTGATATTATTAATTCCTGACTCAATATCTATGACACAACTATATACTCTTGTCTTAATAGTATGAATGAGGTTCCATAAAATCAAATTACAAGCTGATCTTAAAATGAACTACACTGTTGTTAAGTGGGGAAATAAGTGGCTTGTTAATTTTAATGCCTCTAAAAATGAAACTGCTCTTTATTAATCATCTTAAAGAACCTTTTTTACCTCACATCTGCATGGCTGATGCTAACCTCCAGGATAGCATCTCACTGTGACTTCTTGGTCTCATGTTTTCCACTGACATGAAGTGGAATCGTCATGCTGAATCAATTGTTAACTCTAGTATTTGCTGGGTATAAAATATTGTTGCCATATCTTGTCTGGTACTTCTGTTATGTTATCTTTGTATTTTCCTTGATAATCCCTTCACATAGGATAGGCAGACCAAAGTTGTTTTCTGAGTGTTGTTATCCACTTGTACCCTTCTATCCCAATTTGTCAGAGCTACTGCCATGTATCTAGGGTAGTTGTTATGTTCTAGGGTACTGTTTATACTGACCATCTCGTGTTCATGTCTCTGGTTTGCCACTTGACTTTTGCTCAATGTTGTAAGCAGTAAATGATCCCTTTCTTTACACTGTATGGGCAGTGGGAGTTGAAGTTGAGGTATTGTCCAGTGAATATTGGCTTGTGGTATAGGGATGGCTTGAACCCATCCCCTGTGTGAGATATTAGTGCATCCAGGAATGCCAATTTGTTGTCATTTTCTCTGTCCATTGTGAACTGTATCAATGATCTTATTGAGGTCATATGGTCAAGTAGTAGCTGGACCTCTTCCTGGCGTGGCCAGAGTGTAAAGGTGTCATCTATGTATCTCAGCCATAGGGTTGGCTTTAGTGATGTAGATTCTACATTGTGAATATGGCAATAAAGATGAGGAAAACAGTCCGAACAATGTACATAATTACAATACCTCATCTCGGAAATCTAGACATATAATTCTTATTAAATATATATATATATATATATTTATGAATAAAAATGACAATAGGAAAACTAGTAATTGCTGACGCGTTTTGTCCAATGTGGACTTTATCAAAGCAAAATGCGAAATAAATTTAATTGAACAAGGTAACTAATAAAAGCAAAAATTAAATTCATTTCATATTTTGCTTTGATAAAGTCCACATTGGATGAAACGCATCAGCAATTACTAGTTTTCCTATTGTCATTTTTATTCATAAATATTGTCTTCTCTACTGATTAAATTCGGACAAATTTTCATATATATATATATATATATATATATATATATATATATAGGAATAAAGACAAAAGGAAAAATTATCCAGTATGTTTCGTCCTGTGATGGACTACATCAATGTAAATGTAAGGATGTTATTTTGCAATAAGAGAAAAAAATGTATCTATGAACATGAAAATGGTCTTATAAATAAAAATTTATCAAATGCATTAGTCATGTATAGAAATAAGTTCAACCACAACTTCAATATAAAGAATGCTACACTTATTAAAAGAGTAAGTAACTTACTTAGACAGAAAATTCTTGAGAGTGCCACTATTGAGTATTACCAAAATATAAATCTATTCCTTGGATTTCTTCAAATGTCTCCTTTCCTAAAAGAAATACTCTTTTACTGTGTCACATGACTAGAAAATTTTTAAAAATGTAAAGAAAATGGTAAAAATCAGAACTTCCTGTTATTTAAAATTTATAATACATAAATTAATTTCTTAAAAAAAATGATATAAATAATAATTGCATTATAAAAAAATTTTCAAAAAATATTCAAGAAAAATTTCCCTAATTATTTGGATATACAAGGGTGTTCTGAACCAAGTGAGTCTTCCAAACATTTTGATGTTTGGTCAGATTTTGCAAAGTTGATGAGGCTGAGAATTTTTTAGCACCACTCTGAAAGTAATTCCTCCTATTTATTTTCATGGTAAATTCAACAATTATAGGGAGCACAACAACACTGGTGGATAGAGAATTTTTTTAGCTATCAAACATTATTATTGCTTTTTTTAGCACCAATGATGTTGTGGAGAACTGTAGTTACCAATGAGTTCAAACATTGCAATGGAAGCAACAGTAGTGTGTGACACTAGCCATGTTTGGACTGATTATTTATAGCTACATTTCTCAACAACATCATTGAGAAGAAAGGAATTATAATGTTTGATAGCTGAAAAAAGTCTCTGTCCACCACTGTTGTTGTACTCCCTATAATTGCTGAATTTACCATTCCAAGCATTACTTGCCACTTTACTGTGCTCACATTTACTGTTTGGTCTCTGTAAATATTCAACAAGCATTAATACATTTCATAGGGGAAAAATTTTCTGAATGAAGCAATTGAATAAGACACCATTACTTTGTATGTTCTTTCATGTCACATAACATTTTGTCAGACTGTCATATGCAATAAAACAAAAAATTATGGGTTATTAGCAGGAAGGAGACATGCTACCAACAACTACTTCTGATGTCAAAGGCATTATTTTTGCTTCTATCTTGTACATTAATGCCTTTTAAAGAGAATCATTATTCCTTTATATATAAAACAATAAAATAATTAAAAATATATAAAGACAAAAAAGATAGAGAAATCTCAAATTGTACCAAATCTTCCAATAGCAATAAACTGAGAATTATTTAACCAAGTGACATTTTTAGGCAAAGCTATTTGACCTTTCACAAAATTTTGGTTAACATTTTTGCTTTTAACCATTTTCCTCTGTCAAAATTTAAATTAACTAAAAATTAAGAAAATTTCAAATCTAGAATTGGATAAAAAGAATTAGTAAAATATAAATGCATACATAACTACTAACATTGGTTAGTATTCCTGAAATATTAGTCATTGATCTTGTTAATATATTAATTTAACTCTTTTTATAAAGTAGTCCTCATCAATTCATTCATTTTTAAAATACAAAGTTTTGAAGCAGATAATTACTTTCACTTGTCTTCTGCTCACCAAATTTAAATTCAATATTTTGTGCAAACATTAGGATTTAACAATGTTTCCAGGAGCCATTTTTACCTCTAAGATGCTTTCTTAATTTTAAAATGGATTGTTTGAAGGATCTTGAAAAATGGTTTCCTATTTCTATTGTGTTTGAACAAATCTTTGTAGAAATTTTCACTAGGCAGCATTCAAACATGTATTTTCATTTCACAAGTGACTGAAATTTATTATATATACATATTCTGAAAGGTGAAATTTCAACATTTCTTCCTATATAATTCATGTGGATTGAGAATTTTAAATATTTTTATATTAAAAGTGAAAATAGAAGAAAGTGAGATGAATTTTCACAATTTTATGTACTTTTATTTCCAGAAAGGAATCATGCATATGGAACTGTGAAGTTACTTCAGAGATGGTAAAATGATGCATACAGAGGAATGCAAAAGTAGGTATACAGTAATGAAAACAAAACATGCACACAAAATGTATTTATTATACAAACATATCTATAATAAACATTGAATCAATTGCTTCATCTACCACAAGGAAAATTGATTCTCTGTGTCACACCAAAAAGTTTTTCTTGTCTGAGTCCATCCTTCACATCTACAAATCTTCCATTCATACATGCATTGAATACTGTTGCCATATATGGTCTGGTACCCCTGATCTATTTTCATTGGTGCCCCAACTGCTTGACTAGGTTGTCATCTCAGTCCCACCCTCTTACTATCGAAGAGTTAAATGTAAGTGCCTCTTCTAATCCAAAAGCTTCTTCTCTTGCACTTCCTGACAATGGAACTCCCTTCCTCTTACTTGCTTCCCTGATAACTATAATCTTCAAAAATTTAAATGTAATGTCAATTGACATCTTCTGTTGCCTTGGTCCCCATTCTTCTTATTATCCTTTCCTCACCCCCTACCCCCAGTAACCCAGTCTTTTCTCTTATTGACACTCTCTGTAGCCACTTGTGTACCAGTGGCACTCATGCCTTGCTTGGGGTGAACTATTTAAAAAAAAAGAAAAATATATCACTTTTTGCTCCCATCATTCACACACTCCTCTTTACATACAAAACATTTTTTTTTATTATTATTATTATTATTATTATTATTATAATGAATGTATTATAATAAAAATTATGAAAATAAAAATATTAAAAATGATTTTAATGAATTCCAGTATTAAATCCTAGAACCACTATTATAATACTGGTAAGAGGGCTTGGAAAATCTGATACTCACACGACAGATTGAAGGCAAGAGAGAGAGAGAGAAGAAAATAACACATGATATACTTAGTGAGCTTGAGTGAACAGAGTTTAGGAGAAATAATAGAACAGACAAAACTTATTAAGAGCTACAAGGGACAGAAAGTTGTGGAGAGCCATGATCTCCTATGTCCTGACGGGACGCAACACATAAAGTAGAATACTGGTGTAATATTTACACTATACCTACTTTTTCAGCCCATCAGTATATGGCTGAATAACTCTATGTACAAATAACTAAATATGGTCTTTGAAATTAACTTAAAAAAATGCTACTTTTGTTCTAATCCTAATTTTCCCTCTTTTTATTTATAAAAATATATTTTCTTTTCTTTGTCAAATTCTTTTCTTGGTAAGAAAAAATGATTACACTCCCTAATATTCTGAGAGGTTATTGTATACATTTCCCCTTCATCTGTCATTTTTTTATATAAATTATATTTTAGGAGTATTATTTCATTATCTTTTCAGATGGCAAGCTGTTTTTATAAGCTACTAGCAGTAGAGCCCGGCGTTACCCAGGGATGTAACAGTAAGAGATAGATCAAATATCGACCATCATAAAGACTGAAAAATAAAATTGACAAAGATGATTGTTTAAGTTTGACAGACACGCATGTCTTAATTAGTTTTTTTTTTTTTTTACGAATTGGTCAAACCCAAACTCAAACAAAAACATTGTTTTCAATCGTTATGAGTCTACTGATTGAATAGAATTTTATTATAAACAATTGTCTTGTAAATGGAATTTTTAAAGCATTCTGAATGTAAAAATAAAGAAAAAAGTGTGCAAGACAATAAGAAACAATACCTGCCAAAAAAAAGTGAAGTTTTGTTGAAATCGGTTTTTAAAATGTAGGAAATCCGATCCCATTTATAAATGAACACACACACACACACACACACACACACACAAACAACCTGGGGTTTATAATAAGTATAACTTGATATGAGTTGTCCCTCTTTCATTCTCGTGATGCCTCTTAATCATGTTTTCAAATTGATTTTGTGCAAAAACAATTGTGTTTTTCCAATTTTTGGCACTGTCAGAACCACCGCAAGGTAATTTTACGTAGTCCTGTGAAGTTTTGTTGAAATCGGTTGAAAAATGTAGGAAATTCGATCCAATATATAAACGTACAGACATACACACACACACAACCTGGGTTTTATAATAAGTACTAGCAGTAGAGCCCGGCATTGCCCAGGGATGTAACAGTAAGAGATAGATCACGTATCGACCATCATAAAGACTGAAAAATAAAATTGACAAAGATTATTGTTTAAGGTTGATGGACACGCATGTCTTAATTAGTTTTTTTTTTGTTCTTTTTTTTACAAATTGGTCAAACCCAAACTCAAACAAAAACATTGTTTTCAATCGTTATGGATCTACCAATTGAATAGAATTTTATTATAAACAAATGTCTTGCAAATGGAATTTTTAAAGCATTCTGTATTTAAAAATAAAGAAAAAAGTGTGCAAGACAATAAGAAACACTACCTGCCAAAAAAAAAAGTGTAGTTTTGTTGAAATCGGTTGAAAAATGTAGGAAATCTGATCCCATATATAAAGGAACACACACAAACACACACAACCTGGGTTTTATAATAAATATAACTCAATATGAGTTGTCCTCCTTTCATTCTTGTAATGCCTCTTAATCGTGTTTTCAAATTGATTTCATGCAAAAGCAATTGTTTTTCCAATTTTTGGCACTGTCAGAACCACCGCAAGGTAATTTTACGTAGTCCTGTGAAGTTTTGTTGAAATCGGTTGAAAAATGTAGGAAATCTGATCCAATATATAAACGTTACAGACACACACACACACACACACAATCTGCGTTTTATAATAAGTAAGATGATGACATATACTCAACTGAGCTCCATATTAGATTTCTTTTATAGTTTTAGTTACAGGAATGGCAATTTTTTTCATTTTTTAAAAACTATATATCTAAATGACAAATATGACAAATAGTATATATTCCAAATTTTACTGTAAAAACTTACGAGGCAGTCTGGTCTTCTTTTATGTCCCATGTCCCTTCAGGAGGTAAGCTCTCTACAATTTTCTGTCCTTTGTAGCTTTTAATAATTTTTTTTTTTTGCTATCTCTCCTAAATCTTGGTCCACCATCCATTTATTCAAGCTCACTATGCTTTGTTTTTCTTTGTCCCTCTTTCTTTCAATATATGTGACCTAGGAATTTCAATTATCTCTTCCTGATGTTAATTATATGTGTCCTTTTTGTTTCCATTTTCTCTAAAACTTTGTCGTTGATCATATATTCGGTCCATGGTATTCTTAGTATCCTTCTGTAGAACCACATTTTTGTTGCCTAAAGTTTTTACTTCATCTGTGAGGAGATTGTTCAGCATTCATTGTCATATAGGAGGAATGATATTACATAACAATTCATTACTCTTTTCTTTGTTTCTAACAGAATTTTTCTGTTTCATAATACTCGGCTTAATTTTTGGAATGCACCTGTGTCTTCCAATAATTTTTATTGCTTTTGATTACAGACTGATTCTCTATATCATTAAATATTCTTTTCTGATTGAAATATCACTTCTTTACATTTTCCTCCATAAATTATCAGCATTTTTTCAAATCTTTCACAAATATTGAAAATGATTCATTTTTATAGATTTCATTAATATTAATTATTCTAATATGCTAAATGAAATTTTTAAATATAATCAATACATTCCAATTTATTAAAACTAATTACAGCAAATAAATTAATTTATATATCATTTAAACAATTTTTTAAATAATTTTTTTCAGTGAATTTAGCTTCTAAAGATTAAAGCAAAAACAAATGCCAATGTATTTCAAGTGTTTTTTTTTTCTTTTAGATAAAATACTAAACTAAAATTACCAATTCTTTCAGCATTTTATTGAAATACATTCAACAGATTTCAAAGCTAAAATACCAATCTTTGATAGGTTCATGGCAAATGATTCTGCTTTCATTATATTTTGACCCAAAACTGGAAAGATGGCTTCAGTATTGATCTGTTATCTGCAAATCAGACAAAATGGTGCCACTTTCCTGTTCACTAATGTTCTTTCTCTGCTGCCAGAAAATCTTCAGCCATTTACATCCATTTTGCTTCCAAAGCACCAAATATTTATTTCAGTTATTTTTATATGTTGGATTACCACCCACTGATAGTAACCACAGGTGGCATGAGATCTGAAAGCCTCTTTTTTTTTCACTTGATTGATGTCACTTAGCTGACTGATGTTACCTTCAGCATCCTGACTCTAGAGTCTCATAGATGGACTCTCCAGCAATTGCTCTGTCTATTCATCAGGGGCTATCAGAAATTCTTTCTATATATATGGCTAAGTGAATGCTAAAATGTAAAATATTTACTAGGTGACTTGTTACATTCAAAGAAGGGACTTCTTCAGGCTAATAGTGCTTTTATCAATGAAGTTAAGAAGTTAAGTCTTATATATATATATATATATATATATATATATATATGTATATATCCAAGTATATAATTGGTGTATACGGAATGAATTCCAATAACAAACAATTACTATTCTTAAAAGAGTGCTCAATACAGAGTAGAGCAGATATAATTATTTATTTAAAAACTTATAATTTTTTTTAAATAAATAATTTTATATATATATATATATATATATATATATATATATATATATGAGCTGAAGGTGGAGAGAAATACAACAAACACTGCTTATGGTTTTATATAAAAAAATGTTAATGATACTGAGAAGCTGACCATCAAATTTAAATTTTGTCATCCAGTGTATCTAGATGTTTAACTTAGCCAATCTCATTCAGCCGATTATCACTTTTGTTTTTATTTTTATTGTTTTTGCTATTATTTTTAATTATAATTAGTTATAGTTTGTACTCAGTCTATGAGTTCAATCCCTGGGCCCTTACACTCAGTGGAAACAGAGTGAGAAATAATTGAACACTACTGAGAAAAAGATATACTTAAGACATTGTCGGCAGGATGAGAACATTCTACCAACATGGATTAAATAAAAGGTTCAATTCAAAATTACTTAAAGGTTGCCTAGGTTGACACAGACTCTTTGAGAAGGTTGGAGGTCACAACAGTCAAAATGTTGGGGTAATGACAACAAAGATGTCCTACTGCAAATAATGTAAGTAATCTAATGTCCCATAAGTAAATCATTTTATTGTCATTTTCACTGATGCTTACAAAACTCAATCTGACAGAAATATAATAACATCTTCATGGCTTCTGCATCTCCATAGGTGTTTGTAGTTAGAAGTTACTTGTTAGATAGATAAGTAATAAGGAAGCTTAGGCTATCAGTAGTCAGCAGATAAGTATGCCACACAGGAGTGGTGGTCCTTGTTAGTCAATAATAAACAATGTCTGAATCTACAAGATCTACTGCAGGCATGGGTAACCTTTCATAACCAATGGGCTGCAGAAGATATGTCTCATCATGAGCCTGCACAACTAAAAGGATTCATTTTTTATTGAAGGTGCCTCAGCCATTTTGACAACAGAATATATGCATAAGTGTCTGCATTAGAAGTGGGGAAAAGTTGATTTTTTTTTCTTTGGAGAAATTATAATTAAATTTATAATTAAGATATTGAAATCTTGGTATAATATTAACACAGATGACAGCTTGATTAGCACATGTTGCTTCATGTGAACTCATTTCTCATTCATACACTTGAAAATTCTAAAAAAAGAAACAAATTTAAATAAGAAATAAATTTCTTATCCAGAGAAAAAAAACTATGAATGTTTCTTGTTTCTAAACAAAAGATATTTACATGTTTTATCTTCCTTAGTGAAAATTGAAATGGTTTAAAATGATGACAACATTACCTTTACAAAAGTTTAAAAGTTCAAGAAACATTGCCCCTAATCATTGTTTATGTATACAGTTATGTATAAGAGAGAGTGTGTGAGTGAACAAGTGAGAATGAAACAAAATAAAATAAATTTTAAGAAATGTTATTTTCCTCATGAAATTAGGCATGCAATTCAGAAAAACAAATGGGTGGTATGTGACCTGTGACCTGTAACCTGTGACCTCATGACTAGTCTAGTGCATCCTGATCTGATATTAAATAAAAAAAAAGCAGTGTTTCTCCAGAAACACACCTGTCTAAGAAATTTTTTACAATTTTTTTCATATTACCATCAAATAAACACTCTAGATCACAAATTTATTATTTTAGCAGTTAATTCTCAAGAACAAAGAAAATGTATAAATTCACTTTCATATGTTTAGATTTTATTAAAATTATAATCCTTGCTTTTTAAAACAATAAACATTGCTGAGGAGTGAAGGTAGTTAAAATAACAGTGATATCAAAGGAAAAAATGTCTTTTTAATACACTGTTTTTTCAGGTACAAAGGTTAAATATTGCCAATTTTTTTTTTAATGTTCTAAATTTTAAGAGGTGGTTCAGTTTGCTCTGCAAATCTATCATAAATGAACACTTAAGTGATCAAAACATGCTGCAATGATACATGATAAAACATATTCTTAGTAAACTTATAAAATTTGAAATAATTTCCAGATAAAATATTAACAAAAATGTTAATATTTATATTATTTAAAGTATATTCTTACTTGCCTTTTTCCTGTGTTGTTAAAATAATACTTAAATACAAAATTTCAAATAGTTTCAAAACAGCTGCAAAATATGAATTTATAGCAGATTCTTACTTCCCTTTTCAATTTATTCTTATTATAATTATTTCCTTTAACTAACATTTGGGGTGTGTGGGCTTGTGTGAGGGGATCAAGTTACAATTAATATATGTAGTAAATTACATAGAATTTAGGAAATTTAAAAAGAAACAACTTTTTTTATATTTTTGATGTGGAGTGCTTAATCGATAAAGATATGAAAAAGTCCTTGAAAAAATTATCCTTTTTTTGGATAGGTGCATTTCTGTAGAAATGCCAAAAAAGAGAAAGTGATCAACCAATATTTAGATAATCAATAAGAGATCAAAAAGAGAGAAAGGCAAATAACCAAATGACATAGTATAAGTATAAAGAATGATCCAAAAACAAAAAGGCATTTGCATCTCTCTGTTACCACAAATCAATCCTATCACTTCCACCATTTTCTTTTTTTATATACAAGTATGCAACTTGCCTTATTATTATTATTATTTTTGAGAACAGGAATTATAATTATTATAGGTTTTACTATTCAGACCAACATTCTCATTTTGTCTTTTATACTCAAGATTTATGGGTAATACCATTAGTTTAGAATATATCTAGTTCCTGGTACTTATGAATTTAGTCCTTAGGTCTTGTGATGATGAAAAGTCACATCCTTTCTAGTTCTGTTCAAGAAATACAAAGACAAATAAGACTAATGCTAACTGATATGAAATATCCTCTAAGCATGGAATAAGGGATGAAAACAATGACAGGAATAGTAAGACATTTTATCTCAACAGAATATGATTTACAATGGGTATCAGTTTCAATAAAAAATTTTTGGGCAACATCTTGACCAGCACCACCGCCATCACAACCATATTCTCTCCATTTTGGATATCCACCAAAAATAGCATTTGAAGAAATAAAATATAATGGATTGAAAATAAAAAATCCATTAATTCTTTAGAAATTGCTTTATTTACATTTCGGATATGGAACTCAGAAGATATAACTTTTAAGAAAAATCAGAATGAGGAAATGGGCATTAAGGCAAATAGAAATTTACTTGGTTGTGAAAGTTTCTGTAGCCAAATGATCAATGCACACCAGATTAGACAGTGGTTTCTACTACAAAGGGGGGAAGGGAAAATGATCAATACGGACTATTGTCCCAGATTAGACAGTGAACCCTTTATTTTTCTATTCCTACATGTTTGGGGATGTCGTTAAGGTTCTCCAACAACCAGGAATTGAACTCATCTTCTTGGGTCTGTTGATCTAGTGCCTTTATCCACATTTGTCCTTGAGGACAGTTTTGAACTTCTGAGTATTATAAACCTAATTAGCAGACAAAGTGCTCATATTGCACAAAAATTGCATGTCTTTACCAGAGTTTAAAATTGGGCATTCTACTGGTTCCCATAATTTATTTCTATGTGTACACAAACAACTACAACTCGGAATGGATAACATTTGATTATCACCAGCAAGAATATAACTAAAATATCTCGGAATTAAGACCTTCGATACAAAAATAAAAACTCCCCATTCCCTAATATTCGAACAGAGAATGGGTTTCTTTACCGTAAAAATTGTACCTCAATTTTCCCACCATCCATACAGCGAAAAAAGGGATCGTCCGATTTTAGATAAGGAATATAGTACCACAACGCAACAAACCTGAGTACATGGCAGCAGCCCCAAAAAATATGGCGGGTTTGCCTTATGTGAAATCAGAGAAAATACAAAAGATCTGCGGTCCATATAACATCAGGACAAATTTGAACATAGAAGTAAAATATCCCATGCAGCTGCGGAAAGGAATATAAAGGAGAGACAGGCCGCCCCCTCAAGGTAAGGCTTCAAGAACACCAGAAAGACAAATAGAAAAACTTGACCACATATGGAGAGAGAAGGAGATCATTGGGATCATGTTGAGAGGGCTCTTCAAAGCACATGCTAGGCCACAAAATCTCCTGAGCCGACCAAGCATAGAAATAAATCAATAAAACATAAGGAGTTGATAACAAAGTTGCAATATGATTTAATGTTTCTCCTGGTAAAAAAATGATACAAAGGTTTATTTGAAGTTCATACCCAGATGATGATGGCACAGTGGATAAAGGCGTTGGTTAGATCCAGTGACAGACCCAAAGAAGGTGAGTTTTTCCTTTTTAAGGGTTTTGACATCCATCAAACATGGCACGTGGAATTAGAACAGTCGATGAAATAAATGATTCGAAAAAACCTACACAAATATTGGCAAATATCTATATTAAAATAACATTTGTAATTAAGTAATTAGCAGACAAAAGACAAAATAACCTCTGTTTAAAAAATGGGGCATTCTACTCAAATATGTGTATCAACTATGAATAACATTTGAAGAACTAAAATATCTCGGATTAAAAAATAAAATCCATTAATTCTTTAGAAATTGCTTTGTTTACATTTTTTATATAAACCTGAGCAGATATGGCTTTCAAGTAAATTTGAACAAGTAAAATGTGCTTTAAAGACAAATAGAAACTTGTGTGATTGAGCTCTTCAAAGCTGAGTGATCAAAACATGTTGGATTTAATGTTTCTCCTACAAAGGTTTGAATCCTGCCAGATGATACATTTTCCTTTTTAAGTTTTGCTTAAATGCACAGGTCAGTCGATGAAATAAATGATTTAAAAACTACACAAATATTGGCATCTATATTAAAAATAACATTTGAAGTAATAAAATAGAATTAAAATCGGGATGTCTCTCTCACGCTAAAAATCCACTTTCACACTGATGGAGCTGCACTGAAATTCAGTCGGGTTTTTCAATCGGATGGATGACGCTAAAACAGTCTTTCTGTGGATGACGTTATATATATATATATATATGTAAGTAGTATAATTTTTTTTCAGGACATACAAATAATAAAATTGTACAAATGTTTTGCAAGTGCTTTCAGCTATACTTTTAGCCATTATCAAATATGAATTTTATTTTACTTTTAACTGAATATATGGATTGTTTTATGTATGTATCTAAAATTATTGAAATGTTTTATTTTCCAAATACAGTCAACACATTGTGGCCATGTTCATAGTTGATATTTATAGTTTTTATAACATTACTGGACTCTACTTAGAGCAATAAGAATGTATAATGATGAAATTAATCATAAACGAAAATGACATGTTCATGAATAATTAATCTTAGCTAAGGATCAGAAGCTCATGAAGGATTGAAATACAGTTCAAATATATATATGTATTATTTCAGGATCATTTTCCAACTTATTCAAGATGATCTTCACCTTCTCTAACCTTCTAACTTTCTGTCCTAGAGTAACAAGGTGCCTCACAGGTTTCATGTACGATTTCATTTTCAAGACTTTTTTCACTGCTCTTTGAACTGTCATACCTGAAACTCCTCTCTCACATGCCAAATGTCTTATAGATTGAGTTGGATCTTTTCTAATTTGAAAAATTGAAATGATGATCCCTCTTCCTGTTGTGACCTCCTGATCCAGTTTCTTCTCTACTGCTCCAACTTTTTAAAACTTATTCATCATTCTCTTGTTGATTCTTGAATGGACTTTGTAGATAGATGCCAGGTATGAATGTTGTTACCATTACTGAAGCCTTCAATAATCTTTTTTCTCTCACTATTGCTCAGTTGGGAAGACATTGGGTCTGACACAAAACGATTTTAACCTGTTCTCTTTTTAGATGAATAACACAAAAGATTCTTCAGTTATTCTTGCAACAAATGATGTCAAGACTAAACATCTTATCTGAAAACCTGGAAAAAAGAAACTCAATTTGTTTAGTGTTTTTTTAAAATAGTAAATATTATGTAGGATGGATAATTATGATGTAACATGATCTGGACAATTCTGCTGCTACACTATATATATATATATATATATATATATATATATATATATATATATACATCTTTGTCAAAAACTCCTTGTCTCTTTAGTAAAAACCCGTTCCTCTATCACTCAGTGGCTAAGTCACCAAATGGAGGGATTTTGAAAATCAATTGTATCATAAGACCAGTCTATGACAGGTCTTTTTTAAAATAACTTCAACAGTTGTGACCTTGCCTGAGTCTATAATCAAAAATATATACATGAACTTACTAGAACATCCAAACTTAAATACATATACACTCAGATAAATGCATATTTATGGCTCCATTCACTAATTACTTATTTAAATATGAGTTCAAGCAGCATGTAAAATGTTCATCTGCTCTATTTCAGGTTTCATCATCAGGTTGCATTGTGAAAGTGAGATGCAAGAAGCTGCCAAATGCAATTGAACACTGAAAGAACTACACCCCTTTCACCAGGACTGTTTGAGAGCTGTGCACAAATATGAAAGAAATTGCATTTCCATCAAGCAGAAATATTCATAGAATCTATTCTCTGAAACCGGCCTACACCCATTCAATTGCATATATATATGAACACTTCTATACTCACTTGGAAAACAGAAAAGTAGGAAAAAAATCTCCCATTTCCTTAGCAAATTGCTTGTTTCCCTATATTTCATTCTCACCTTGTTTTTCTTCCTTTATAGTTTTTCTTTCTTTTGTGCACAGGATTAATCAGACAAGTCAATTGAAAGAAATACAAACACATAAACTGAAGAAGTCTGTAGATGTCTCTTCACCTTGAAGCAGTATGATAAACAGCCAAATAAAGGACAAGCACTTGCAAATTAAGGTGGGACAAGACATGAACTAGATGTGGGGTATGGAGTAAGGTTGGGTGGAAGAAAAGTGAGAATCGCAGTTATATTTGGAAAAATGAAAGCAGCAACAGTGGGACAAATAATTGGGGCTGGTCACCATAGCAACAAAGATAAAAGACAATTTTTAATATGGTCTATATGAAAGTTTCTCTTCCTGTAAACATATGTGTATATGCTTCACTAGTATTTGTATGTGTGTATATATTATGTTTAATACATGAACACACACACATGCACACACACACACACATATAAGTCCCATATGATACACAGTGGCATATGGAGCCAGAGCTACAAAACTCAAAGTGTTGTTCATATGGTTTCTATAGTAAGTAGTTTTGTCCTGGGATGAAGTTGTTAGTATGACCAACTTTTGTTTTGAATACAGAATTGTTCTTCTCCTAGGTTGGTTGTCATCTAAAGTTGAAGAATTCGGTCTACTCTACTATTTAATCCATAACTAGGTATATATCTTTTATATATATATCTTTTATATATATATATATATATATATATATATATATATATATATATATATATGTGTGTGTGTGTATGTGTGTGTGTGTGTGAAAATATATAGAAAATAGGAAAGAACTCATTAGGTAAATAAGCCAAAGTTCTTTAGTATTTTTGTTATTATTTTTAAAAAACAATGCTCGTAGCGATGGAATCAAATTTTAAATAAATAATTATATATATATATATATATATATATATATATATATATATATATATAAGTAATTTGTAATGAAAGGGATGGATTTTTTTATTTATTAATTCTAACACATAAAATGTCATAAAATTATGACTTTTATTATTTTTAGTGAATACTCATATTTGAATAGATGTTCCATTTATTTATTTTTGTCTACTGGCCTGAATATTCAAGAAATCTTACTAGAGAAAAATATGCACTCTCTAGCAGGATTCACATATTAAGGCTGGTGAAAATAAATAAATATACTGTTTAATAAATAAATGGTCTAGTTAAATATGAGTATCCACTAAAAATAACATTTAAGTAATATATATGATCTCCTTTAATATATCATTATTTGAACATTTGTTTAAGTTAGCCATCTTTGCACACAAAGATGAGGATGATAGTCTGAGCAATGTAAATAGTGTATTTATTTTTTAATTATAAGATATAAAAAGTATGCCATGAGCTGTAAGAAAGATATGACCTGAAAAAAATAAGCAAGATATTGTAGAGTTATTGAATAGTGGAAACAGAATGGTGGTAATTGTACAAAAGTTCGACAGATATCATAAAAGAATCAAAATATAAATTAAAAGCATTGTCAAAATAAGAACAGTAACCAAAAACTTTAAAAATATCACAAAAGAGAAAAACTAAGATAATAATAAGCAAGAAAAGTGGCCGACAAGAAAATCTTTGAAGAAGATGCTGTTCTGAATGTAAACAGAGAGAAAAGAGGCAGAATATTAGAGGACATTAGCTAATGATATGAAAGCAACCAAACTACCAATTTTAAGTAAACATTAGAAAAAATGTATTGGGCAATGAAAGCTGATATTTCAACTGTCATTTTTAGTCAAGAATGTAGTGCTACAGTGGATAGACCTGATGGATGGACTAGAAGTTGGATTCAATATGGAAATAGTCAACCAGCATGACTTAGAAGACAATAGGAAGGAAATGAAGTAATGTTTTAAGCTATTAATACAAGAAGTAAATTTATAGGTTCTTTCAAAGTTGATGATGGCATCAAGATAAATCCAAAATTATTGTAAAATATAATATAAAATGTGTTGGACTGGTACAGGTATCGGCCAAAATTTTCAGCTAAAAATATATATTCATGCAAGACAAATTTTACTTAGAACTACAAAGAATAGGAAGTTGTGGTGAGCCATGATCATACCCATCGTAAAGGGTACATAAAAGAAGAAGTTCAAGCTTCATAATTTTGTCTACTTACTTATGATCATTGCTAATCATGATCAAAAATATGTTATTGTAAATAGAAAATTTTTTATGAATTTCATTTTGTCATTTTTAGAAATGTTATAATTTTGCTACATTATAGCTATTGTTTATTTGAGAAAGAAATTGCTAAAGAGGAACATTAGTAAACTTATTGATTGATTTACTTTTATGGCTTATCAACCTTTTCCAGGTTATTTAAGGCCAGAAAATAATATTGGATTGTAAAGAATGTTTGAGATATAATAATTGTTTACTGATACAAGTCCTACTAATTAACACACAGATGGGAGTAGAAAGGCTATTTCCATGTAAGTCAATATAACAAACCTGACTTGAATTGGAACTTGATTCTCTAATCTTCAATCCATTACACCACCCATACATCCAAGCTTACATCACCTGGTTTTCCCAAGTGGTATTCCAGGCTCAACATTGCTTAACTTCGGTAATCATACAAGAACTTATGTTTAAACATGATATGGCCATGAGTCAGGATATTAGTAAAAATGGAAATTTACATTATTAAATAGAGACATTTACATTATTAAGGGAACATTAGTAAAAAGGGACATTGACATTACTAAGGAGAGGGACATTTACATTAGTAAATAGGAACATTGACATTCTTAGAAGGCATTAGTAAAGAGGGACATAGACATTACTAAGGGGACATTTTTTACTAAGGGGATATTAGGAAAGAGGGACATTTACATTAGTAAATAGGAACAGGACATTTTAGAAGGCATTTAAAGAGGACATAATATTAGGAAAGAGGGACATTTACTTAGTAAAAGAACATTGACATTCTTAGAAGGCATTAGTAAAGAGGGACATAGACATTACTAAGGGGATTTTATTACTAAGGGGATATTAGGAAAGAGGGACATTTACATTAGTAAATAGGAACATTGACATTCTTAGAAGGCATTAGTAAAGAGGGACATAGACATTACTAAGGGGACATTTTTCATTACTAAGGGGATATTAGGAAAGAGGGACATTTACATTAGTAAATAGGAACATTGACATTCTTAGAAGGCATTAGTAAAGAGGGACATAGATATTACTAAGGGGACATTTTTCATTACTAAGGGGATATTAGGAAAGAGGGACATTTACATTGCTAAAGGGACATTTGTACAAAGGGCCATTCACATTCTTAATGGGACTTTAGTAAAGAATGACTTTTACATTATTAAAGTAACATTAGTGAAGAGTGACATTTTCATTACTAAGGGGATATTAATACAGGGAGATATTGACATTATTAAGGAGGGACAGTTACATTAATAATATGTCATTAGTAAAAAGGGATATTTACATTATTAAGGAGGGACATTTACATTAATGAGATGTCATTAGTAAAAAGGGACATTTACATTATTAACGAGGGACAGTTACATTAATAAGATGTCATTAATAAAAAGGGACATTATTAAGAGGACATTTAGATTATTAAGGGGACATTATTAAAGAAAGAAATAAGGTTTATAAACATGTAATTTTTTAACAAATTCTTTAGTTAAAGGAAAACTATATTTGGTAAGTTGGATAGGATTAGTTGATTTTAGTTTTAGATAATTCATATGCAGAAGGGTTTTAGTGAAATGGTGAAAGGTAAAAGTGAACCAGGCTTATGCATTTTTACAGACCTATTTATTTTAATTTAAAACATTTATTCTGTCTGTACATTCACAATCTGTTCTATACATGATGTCAATTTCATTGAATGCACATATATTTGAAATTAAGATTTCATTTGTATGTTTATATGACCCTATATGCATAGCTTTGTATATGGGATTACGTCTAAGTTTCAGAATGCATATTTATGTATTTGTGTATGCATATATAAGAATATTTATTTACATGTGCAAATTTCTCTTCTACATGTTTGCATTGTTCTTGGCTTGTGCATAGCTAAACATTATCTTTTCTTTTTGTTATCTGCTTTTGTATACATACATGTTAATGTGCTGAACTATTATGTAATATCAGTCCTCCTCTATGGCAGCAGATTCTGAACAATTTCCTCATAGATGGAGAGGAGACCTAAAGCAAAAAAAGATATGGTTCAACAGAAGGCTGCTTAGAATGCCATGGATGGAGCATGTGAGTAATAGGGAAGTTTTAAGGGAAATGGAAACAAAAAGGACACTTACATTTAGAATCAGAAAAAGATTTGAAATTTATGAGGCATGTAATGAGAAAAGGGGGCTTGGAGAATTATACACTCACAGTTTGTATTGAAGCATAAGGGACAGAGGGAAACAGCTAGTAGTTTATATAACAAGCATGTGTAAATGGATAGTAGAATAGGAACTACAAGGAATAGTAAAGAAACAAAAAGTTCTTAAAGCTACAAAAGATAGGAAGTTTTGGGAGCCATGATCACCAACATTTTGATGGGATATGGCACATGAAAAAAGGTAAAAGATATATTTACAAAGAACAAATAAAATGTTTACATGGTTTTCTACCATGTCATATTGTTCTTGGTTGTATTAACAATACTTCTCTGTTATTTTATCAGAAAATAAAAGCACCAATTCATTCTGAATCACAAGCAAATGTTTACTTAGTTATTTTTTCCATTAAGTTAGTCAAAGTGCTGATTAAATTAATATTTAATTCCAAAAACTACTAATTTGTTTCCTCACATTTTGACAAATATTATGATTAGACATAAAAATAGTTTTCAAAGTTCTCATTTTTTTTTATAACTCTTTTCTTTTTGAATTCCCACATGATATTCATTATCAGAGAAATTTGTTTTTACTGTGAAACTCAAAATAAATCATCATGCCAAATAAATGTAGCCATCTTGTAATGTTCTGATCAATAGGAACAAATATCTTCATACAATAGTTGATGATGTGTTTGTCACTGTTTACTCTGAGTCAGAACCAGATTAGCAACAGTGCATTGGGATAGCCAAAGTTGCCTTCCAAAAGCTTAGAAAAGTATTATGAAACAAGAAAATATTGTTAGAAACAAAGAAATTAGTGCTGAACTTTTAAACTTTTATGAAATATCAGCAGTGGTAGCTCATGGCTAAAATTAGTGGTGTTTCATAAAATTTTTAACCATTGTTTTAATATTGTGTAAAATAAAACAAACATATAAAAGGAAAATTTATAGATAAACTTGATAAAATCTTAAATGAAAAAATTATGTTTCATTTATAAATTGTTACACTTCAAGATTGATCCATTCATTTAAAAATGAAGTCCCTTTTTCTTGTTTTACATTGAGTGAAAAAGCTTAATAATATTTTATTTTTGGATAACTTTTGAGGAAATTCTCCATTGAAAGCACTGCAAATGCATTTAGTCTTTTAGGATTCACAGTGCTCCTTAGAAAACTTTTTTATTCCTTTCAATGTAGAAAAGCAGCCTTCTGGCTCTGATGTAGTCATGGGAATTGTCAAGAGGATTTATGTCAGTTTTGTAATTTCACTAAGAACATCTAGATTATTTTCCAAGATAAATTTCAGCAGTTCAACAAATTTGCAATATTTATGCATGTCAGATGTACAATAGAATACTTTTAGTTCAGTTTCAAGCTTTTCATTGAATCATGGGATATGGTTCAGTGGTCAGTACTATCTCTTCTGTAGGCAGTTCACTCTTAAAACTAGTGAAGCTTTTCTTGTTGAACAATTTAGCAGCTATTAAATGTTTAGGGGAAGAATATTTGTCCATTATATCAATCACATGCTTCCTTTGCTTCTGCCATGGATGTCTTTGAAGGATTCTCACAGTACTTTGAGTTTCTTATTTCTAAAATAGCAGTTTTGAAATTTGTTATATATTCATTGACTTTGAACAAACTAATTTCTCAAGATTACATTTGATTGTAAATTACTTCATGAGGCATAATCTGATGAAATTATCTAACCAAAACATGAAATTATCATCATTCAGGTATTGTAGAATTTATGTTACTTATGCAATGGCTTGATTTGCATTTGATGTTGACTGAATTTCAGTAAGTCAGCTTTTTAAAGGCTGCAAACTTCCATGATCTCTGTTCACAGACCATATGTTAAAGTTCTACCTTGTAGAGGATGGACATAGGCTTCTTGAGAATGGATACATGTTGTGGTGATCTTGAGAAGAATGTTAGAATATCTAAAATATTAGAGAAGAATATTTTTGTGTCCTATGTAATACTTGCTGCATTTCCTATTATTAAATTAAGTTTATGTGCATAGCAGTGCACTATTATAAACTGCTTTTATTTTTGCCTGAACTCCTCTTCTGCCTTTCATGAAATTTGCACCATCAAATGTCTGAGCTCTCAATTTTTGTCCATTTCCTTGAAGGATTATGTCTAATTGTTCTAGAATATGAATTGATATGTAATCTGCAGTTTTATTTTCTGGAATAAAGAATCTTCAAAAAACACTCAAATATTTCTTCATTCAACACATGCTATAGAACAATGACCATTTGAGTGCATTCCAAAAACATCTGTTGTATCATCAACCATCACAGCTACAATCAAAGCTTCCCTAATTTCTGTCCTTATCTCCTCATGGTATATTTGTAGCAGCCAGTCTCTCTCTGAATGGTCTTTTAAACACCTTTGAAAACCGTACTGGTCCCTAAGTGATTCTTCAAATCTGGATCTAATTTAGGTGCAAGATTTATTAGATCTTTTAAATACCCCTGGATTTACTGAATCATCTTTTTCATCATGTCCATGTAAGGGAGTTTCAACGTTTCCATAAAATAAAACACAGTCTATTATTTTGAATAAAATTCCACGGTTCTTTTTAACCTTCATGTTACGCTCATTGATTGAAAGTCTGAATGCATCACTAAGTTTCACCTTACTATTTATGTTTCCTAAAAGTGAAAGTGAAACCACATTTTCAATATGATTCTTTTACTTTTCAGTTTTTTCTTTCATTTTGTTTATATTTCTAATTACATCATCTTCAAACAGCAAACACGAGAAACAAAACAATTCATTTTTCACTTTACAGACAGAGAGCCAACTTTTCCGTTCGTACCATTCAGAATTAAAGCTATGTATATACGTCTTGTTGCTTATTCCTGGCTGAGATATTTAAATATTAGGTGTTGAATGGCCTCTTTTCTTAACTGTAACTCTCTTGTGAAGAGTCAACTGTGAAAACTTAAGCTGTTGAACTTCACTTACTGCCACAGAACTTATTTCTGGGGATTCATGGTTAAATTATTAACATTTTCTATACAATAAAACAGCTGGAAAAAAAATCCCAATGAATTAAATAGAAAAGGTGGAAGCATGATAATCATCTACAGATTATTACATTCAAGAATATGGTATGCTGTTTTTAAGCACAATACACACTGAGTCAAAAATAAGCACTTGCTTACATTCGAACAACTGGGTCGGCACTGCACAAGTGGCAGTGCTCTCTCTAACCACCGTTCAACTTCTTTTTTTGGACATATGCGCAACAACCAAACACTGCATTACTAGAACTGTGAAGCACACATTTCTATACAAGGATTTTTGTAATTCTTCTCATGAGGGGATGGTTACTGACATTAAAATTAAGGATTATATAATGTACAGGTATAAAGAAAAAATTAAAGAAAAAAGACATTATATTGAATGTTACCAATAATATCAAGTAAAAAAAGGGGTGCTGCAGTTGCACAATGCCTATACGTGAGCTGACACTGAATATTAATCCTTTTCTATGGCAGCAAATGCTGGACAATCTCTTCAGAGATGAAGAATAGACTTGAGGCAACAGAAAAATGGTTATGCAGAAGGATGCTGAAAATACTATGGACAAAACATGTGAGCAACAACAAAATTTTAGAGAAAATGGAAAAAAAAAGGACACATCATCAAGAAGATATAGTTGAAATTTATAGAGCACAAAATGAAGAAAGAGGGTTTGGAAAATTTGATACTCACAGGACAGATTGATGGCATGAGAGACTGAGGTAAACAATGCATAACTTACTTGGCAAGCTTGAGTGAGTGGATAGCAGAGCAGGATTTGAGAGAGATAGAAAAAAAAGACAAAGCATATTAGGATCTCCAAAGGAGAGGAAATTGTGGAGAGCCATGATTGCTTGCATAATGTAGGAACATGGCACATTGTTTTCTGGAAAATCTCACAATACAAGTCACAGAGTCTAAGCTATGTACAGTGGGAGAGGAGGTGTTACTCCAGTCTAGTATTCAACCTGTGGGCTGAATCCACAAATATATAAAGATTACAGGAATGTCATTTTAATTTTTAAATAGATCTAATAATTATAAACTTCATGTTTCTCTTTATGTTCATACCTCATGACACTCTTTTAGAATGGGATGTTTTACTGAAGCCAAAACATTTTTAGAATATTTCCTTTTATTATGAGATAAAACATTTTATTATTATATCAACAAAGACCAAACATATTGGTGTAAATATAAAAGCAGGTTAGCGATGTTTTGAATGGGATAAACATGGCTGACATTCTGCTGTTTTTAACAATATTGATTGACTTTGTGCAAGAGGAAAAATAAATAAAACTTCAATTTATAAATAATGTATTTGTTATGTGTATTATTATGTCAGCAAGCACATCTCTTGAGGTTGTCACGTGACTGACAATTACCAATCACAGATGAAAGCACAAAATATGCAAAGCAATACAAACAGGTAAATAAAATTCAAATATATTTTCTGTATTCTCAAAAGGCATCTTTGGAAGTATAAATAATAAGTTGTCATATGATGTAGGACAAATACACAAAAATCTTGCACATACATATACATACATACGCATACATACCTATATGTACACACTCAAAACTAAGCAATCATATCATGTCACACAAAGAGGCACATACGAATATATATAAATGCAAATTCAAATATATGCTTCTATTTTATTCAGTTCCACTGGGAATTTTATGAACTATTGTTTTATTTCTCTTTCAAAAGGTTTAACTTTAACTTTTAATTTTTAATTAATAGATTCCTCTCTATGTATTTTTGATGAGTGTTTTGTTTATTTCATTAAAATTTAATCATTTTGTTAAAAGGACTTAATTTATTATCAACTTTCTTATCAACCTCTTATTTACACTTTACTAAAGATGCTATGAATAAATATTGAAAGATTAACCACACTAAATAAATACTTTTAATTAGTGCATAGTCCAAATTACTGCTTTAAATTTTAAAGAATTTTCTCCCAATCAAGAATTCCCGTTGTTCACTCACTATTTGCCAAAATGTACGTTTCCTGTCTTTTATTGCTATAAATATTTCTTGTCCTTTATGACCACCTTTTTGCCATACTTACTGTGTTATTCATTTACTCAAATTTATCAAGAAGGCTCTTCATCTATGTGCCATGTCCCTTCAGAATGTTGGTGATTATGGCTCTTCACAATTTCCTGTCCTTTATAGCTCTTAATAGCTTTTGTCTTTGTGTCATCTCTCCCAAACCCTGCTCTGCCATCCATTCACTGACTCTTGATAGGTACATTTTGCATCTGTCCCATGAGTATCAAATTTTCTAGGCTCTCTTTCCTCATTATGTAAGCTAGAAATTTTATGTCATTCATCTGAAGAACAGTCTTTGTTGCTTCAAATGATTTCTTGATCTATGATAAGATTGTCTAGTATTCACTATCAAATAGAAGTTTAAACATTATATAGTATTATACAGCAGCCATCACTTTCTTATTTTAGTTTCTAAAGACATTTTTGATTCCTTACTAAATTGCTTAGTTTCTGAAAAGCATTGTATGTTATTTTTGCAGGAGTTTGAACTTTTAGGTCACACTTTCCATTACCAGTTGCTACCAAGATGGTTAAATTTTCACACCTAATTGCTTTTTACGTTTTTGATATAGAAATCAAGCCTTGGGTTGTTTCTTTTCAAAAATCCCTTCATTTGTCTTATTACAGTTAATAGCTAGTCCTTTCCTCTTGCTTTCATTGATTGCTTTATTTAATAGTTATTTTTCTTTTAGTTTTTCTTCTCAATGTGTCATTAACACAGTTGCATTTTCAAGGCATATGTTTGTTAATAATAAATTCTAGTATGTCTTCTAATCATCTTAGAATCATTTCACTGTCTAGGTTAAATAAATCCTGTGAAAAAAAGAAATCTTTCTCATATTCCTCTTTCTATTTCTTGCACTCACTTGTTATTTGCCTGCATACAAGGTGTTTGTTCCAAATCCAGGTTACAGATTATTTAGATATCTTTTCCATGAAGATCAAGCTTTCCTAATATTTCAAGAAATCCTTTATGCCCGTATATTGTTCTTGCCCTATTTCCAGCCTCATTCTGCTATTCATTAGCATTCTAATTATTAGCTATGTGGCTCATCAGGTTGACTGTTCAATGGAGTTCACATTCATTGGCACCAGGTTTTTTAGGCAGTACTATGAATATTGATCTACTGACATTGTCTAATGTTTCACTGCTATCACATATTTCTTCTTCTTTTATGTGCCATGTTCTTTCAGACATGGGCGATCATGTCTCTCTACAGCTTCCCAGCCTTTGTAGCCCTGTCATTTTGTTATCTCTCTGAATCCTTGTTCATTCAACCATGTACACAATTGTAAATGTGAAACTAATGTGATACTCATTCTGTAGCTTGTTATAAAAACTTTATAATCCTGTCATCCATATCCTTGCCAAGGCTCCATCACAATCTTCTTTCTTTTCATTGTCACTTCTTAATTCATCCATCCAAGGTCAGAGTTTTGCATCTTCCACAAGATTCTCCTTCTATTATTGCTCATTAACTGTCACCTGAGGGTTGAACCAATCCCACCTCAGCATCAGTACCTTGTCCTCCTTCTCTATAATAATTCTCTTGAATTCTTAAGTATTTCTTCTACAGTCCTTCACCATTCAACCTCCCTCATTCCTTAACAAAAACAAACATTCTATGAAACACTGTGTCAAATTTTCCTTAGAATTTTAGCTTTGTAATTTCTTCTTTTTTCTCTTCACACTTACATGTTTCTCTATGTTTCAGTAATCAAGATCAAAAAGCACAAAGATATTGATTTCACTTCTATCTCTATTTTTGCCCTTCTAAATAACTCATTGCATTAGCCACATTCAAAAATATAAAGATTTTGATCAAGTCATACTTACAATCAGAACTTGCTTTCACTTCATTCTCTACATATTTTCCCTTCTAAACAACCCACTACTTTAGCTACAGTCAAAAGACACAAAGATATTGATCAAATTATCTATATAATCTGATCTTACTTTCTATTCAATCTCTATATAATTTTGCCCTTCTAAACAAGGCACTATTTTAGCTACAGTAAAAAGCACAAAGGTATTATTCATGTCATCCTTATAATCTGATCTTGCTTTCACTTCTGTCTATATTTATTTTAGCTCTTCAAAACAACTCATTAGTTTAGCTACAATCAACAAGCACAAATATATTAATCAAGTCAACATAACCTGATCTTGCTTTCTCTTCTCTATATATATAATTTGCCCATCTGAACAACACACTATTTTAGCTACAGTCATAAGCACAAATATATTGAAGAAGTTATCTATGTAATCTGATCTTACTTTCTCTTCTCTCTCTCTATATATTTGCCTGTCTGAACAACCATTTTAGCTAAAGTCAAAAAGCACAAAGATATTGATCATCCTTAAAATCTGATCTTTCTTTCTCTTCTATCTCTATATATTTTGCTCTTCTAAACAACACACTCCTTTAGCTAGAGTCAAAAATCACAAATATATTGATCATCCTTATAATCTGATCATGCTTTCACTTCTACCACTATAAAATTTTGGTCTTCTAAACAACCTGCTACTTCCTCATGTCATCAAGTTTTGCATTTCATGAAAACATAGCTTAGTTGGTTATTCAACTAACATTTCAAAAACTTATTTTCAAGGCACTTTTAAAACTGATGCAGTCCAATCCTTCTAATTATACTTTATCTTCTATTTGTTTTTTGTTTTTGTTTTTTTGCTAAATTTACATAGCATTTGTTTTTTTGTTTTTGTTTTTTTCCTGTACATGTATCATTATTTATGTTAATACTGAATTACAAACCTTTTAGCAATTTTTGTAATGTCTATTATTTGCCCCAGTTTTATTTAGTTGCCATTAAAATTTACAAATTATGTTATTTCATACTTTACTTTGTAATACAAGTATCATTTTTTTAGCTTAATTAATTATTTAACGAATGAAAATAAATGCCTTCTACATACAGTATGTATCAGTACATTGTCTCTATTGTTCCATTTTTAAGCCACTTCATGATTAAGTACCTTATCATGGTGATGTAGCTTGTCTGTTCTTATGACCTGAAGAATTATGCTAGCAGGACTTCAGCCTAACCAGACAGATCAATGGGTAGAAGCCAGACAATACTTTAGTCTCTAGTGTAGCAATGACAAAATGACATCTCAGTGACACCAGTATCTAAAGTGGGCAGCAGCTCTCCAGTTACGTAAGAAGGCGAGTATCAACAATCTGATACATTGGCCTGATATGCAGTGATCAATGGAGGATCATAAGCAAAATAGTCACAATAACACAGAACAACCAATTCTAGTTAATTGAATTATGTGGTTACTAATAGTAGTTTTGACCACTAGTATTAAATTGTACTAACAATGTAAGTGTGAAGCAATTGAAAAACAAAATGATTAATAGATCCAATTCTTCTTACTGCATCACTCACTGTGTGAGCTTAGACAGACGGAAATGGAGGAAACTAGTTCATGGTGTTTGATTTCACTTGAAATAAAGAAGAAAAATCTATGAAACTGATACAAATGAACTGCAAACCACATTAAAATATTCAGTAGTTATCAACTTTAATAAAAAGTACCAGTTAATAATTTTATAAACATTTTCATTGTTTTTCTTACTTAATTTATTTGTTTCTTTATTGCTTTTGGCTCTAGTCACAATAATTGAAGATATTTATACCATTTTTCATACTTAACACCAAAGATTACATTCATGTCATATCAGCTAAGAAGTTATAAATATATTTTATTTAAGCTATCCATAAAATCTCAAATCATGAACATTCATTTTTGTAATTTCTGAGTTGTGGGTTAGTGTTAGCATCTAGCTTTTATTTAACTTGTATCTTTGTTTGAATTTCTTTCATTATTTTTGGTTTCTTTTCATTCTTCCTCTTTTTATTTTATTCATTATTTTTTGTTAGACATTAAAAATGATAAAAAAATATCTCCAGTATTATTAGGAAGGATGGAAATAAACATCAAAATATCAACCAAATTCATTGAATTTTGTCAGCAAGAGGAATAGCCCAAAATGCAAACTAAGAATTGGAGATATCAAAATCAAGAAAGTATAGATGTGTGTATGTATATATATATATATATATATATATATATATATATATATATATATGTATGTATATATATATGGGAAGTGTTTTAAAAGATAACATAAAATATGGCAACAAAATCCAAAGGTGCATTAGGAATAGTGAAGGATGACTTCTTATAAAAACTAAATAAAGTACAAGGGTAGACTGCAAAATTCATAGGCTGAGTCTGAAGAAGTAATGTGAGAGCTGTGACATCTTACATGCATTAATTTCAACTCTTCTTATTATTAATAACTGCATTGTTTATCAAACTCAATAGTTCAAGATACAATATTGTACAAAACTTTAACTTGTTCTATACTTTGAGAGAAAGAAGATAAACTTAAACATAAAAGAAAGAACATACTTGAGATATTCTCAGTAAAAGCCTGTCGGCAAAATATTTTGACATGATTGGATATAAGTTTGAATGCAATTTTTCTCGACTGATTTGTGATGCAAATTTAACTCTTTCTATTTTCTCTCTGGTCAAGAAATAGTTTCCTTTCTCTGACAGGAAAAATGAACGCTCCCTACCATACCACTGAAGGCAACAATGTTTGCTTCCTTCTTTTCAAATCTTATCTAAAAAATGTCTCTAGCAGTTTCTCAAATGCAGAATCCATCTGATGTTTGTATATATATATATATATATATATATATATATATATATATATATATATATATTATGAAATGGACAAAGTCCGACAATTATTTTAAGACATTTTTATGCTATACATTCTTTTTATAGATACAAATATTTAAGTAAATGCTCTGTTTATAATAAACAGTATTAAACAACATTTACCAGCCTGAATGTCCAAGAAATTTTCACAGAAAATATTTGTCCTCCATCAGGATTCAAACATGTATCCTATATGGAACTGTCATTTAGTTTGATGTGCCTTTATCGATTTGGCCACAGAGGAGCGTTCGGTTAGCAAGGTCGAATTTACTGTATTTAAACTTCAATCTTCCAATGAAATGGACAAATATTTAAGTAAATGCTCTGTTTATAGTAATATTTGTATCTATAAAAAGAATGTATAACATAAAAATGTCTTAAAATAATTGTCAGACTTTGTCCATTTCATAATGTGTGACGTCATTTGTTTACATTTGATACGCGATGAGCAGATATGAATGAACATGATTCCTGTTTAATGGATGCTTGGAAGGAAACATCAGTAGCTACCACAGAGGGCAGTATTGTGAAGCTCAGCAAGATCGAAGAGAGGAGGTAAGAAATAGATCCAGCAAAATAGTCTGTTGCTCAGTTTGGCTAGGCAATTGAACAGGGAATTCCAAGATTTGGAAAAATTTAAAGTCTGTATACCGGCAATATCATTACCTTTTGAATGCTTAAACCATGTACATGGTGAGGATTAAAGTCACTGAAGACAAAGATGTTCACAGATAGTGAAGAGAAAGAGCTTTTCTATACTAAGAGGGAGAGGGATAAAAGTAAAAGAGACAGCTGACAGAGTTTAGTAGCAAAAGATGGAAGGACATGAAAGTGTAGTCAGCAGCCTCGAAAGACAATTCTCTGACGGATATAAACACCAACGCCATGTATGTGAATGCTGGAATCTTTTTGCCAAAGGGGAAGATATCCTGGAACCAACAATTCATTGGCAGTAATGGAAGAATTCAAGTTGGTTTGACAAAGGGCAAAGATATCTGCTGACAGTTTCAGGAGGAAAGATTTTACACTACAAAATTTGGAACAGATATCATGAATATTGAGGAAAAAAATTGAGGGGTAGGTGGATTTTTGTTAGGTACTTTAGTTATATATATATATATATGTATATATATATAATACACACACGCACGCACACAAACACACACACACATATACATGCACCCCCCCATATATATATATATATATATATATATATATAACTAAACTCAATGAAAACATCAAACACTTCTTAATAATGGCACCACCACTAACAAATACAATAACTTTGGATTTACAACAATGAAATGTCCACAAGAGAGTGACTTTATCATATTTGAAGAATAATAAACATAATAAACAAACTAGAAATAAGGAAAACAAACAATAAATTCCCAAAACAACTATATAAAAAATGAAAAACAAATAAAAAAATGTATGTACAACCGACAAATTCAGAGCCATCTATAAAATAGAAACAATCAACTACAAAAAAACAAATTGAAAGAGAAATCACCAAATTCTACAAAACCAGCAACAATTAATTGGAAAACAGCATAAACGAAGAAGCAAAATCCATAGCCGCCAAATTAAAACAAGACAACAGGATCAAACAATTATCGAAAATAGAACCATTTATTAAACCAAAAGACCACAATGACAACTTCTTAAATAAACCAACATGCAGACTAATAGATCCTCCAAAATCCAACATTGGAAAAATAAGTAAAAAAAAAATGTAGAAAAAATATGCACAAAGTTAGGGAACATACTAAACATAAATTAATGTAAAAATACAAAAGAAAAAATTAATTGGTTTAACAACATCACCAACAAAAAATTGCTCTTTCATACAACTAAACATAAAAGATCTGTCATCCATTAATGAAAATACATTAAACAATGAACTAGACCTGGTGAAACAATGCACAAACATCCCAAATGAAGATCTACACATTATCAAACACTACAACATCAAAATATGGACAAAAATGCAACACCAACAATATCAATAATAACCATACCTTTGATGAAACAATGGGTAGCTGTGATGATGCAAAATTTGAAAACTCATAGGCATATATATTATCAATAAATTAACATAGATCATTAATAAAAGAAAACATAGACTTATACAGGGATGAAATAATCATAAGAAATTGCAATGACAGAACTACAGAAAAAATAAGAAAAAAGATTATAGAAATCTTCAACATAAAATCTGACCTAAAAATAGTAAACTTTTTAGATATAGCATTCAATCTAAATAGGAACACACACAAACCAGACAGAAAAACAAACAACAACCCTATATACATCAACAAAAACTCCAACCACCCTTCTAACATATTCAAGCACATACTATATCCATAAACAAAAGAATATCAACAAATTCCAGTAACATATATATATATATATATATATATATATATATATAGACGAATCGTCAGGCCATGAGTGTTGTTTTTTTTGGGGGGGGGCTATTTATATATATGGATCAGTGGTGCATTGTGGGTATTCTACAAATGTAGGAAAAGTATTCTTCAAACTCTTACACAAACACTTCACAGAATCAAGCATCCTACATAAAATATTCAACAAAAACACAGTAAAAATCAGCTACAGTTGCACCGAGAACATGGCACAAATAATAAAAAAAGCACAACAGGAAAACTGTCAACAAACCACAAGAACAAATTAAACCCATGTGTAACTGCAGAATAAAGAACAAATGTCCCTTAAATGGTAATTGCTTACAAAACAATGTAATATACCAAGCCACGATAAAATCACCAGATAATGAAGAAAAAGTATACATAGGAGTAACTGAAGGACCCTAGAAACAAAGAAATTATGCACACAAAACATCTTTCACAAATAGTAAATATGCGAACAGCACAATGCCTTCTAAGTATATCTGGGAAATTATAAACAAAACGCACTTCGCACCAAAAATAACTTGGAAAATAAAGAAAAAATCATCAGCCTACAACAACCAATCCAAAACTTGCAAACTTTGCTTGGAGGAAAAAATAGCTATCATTACTTTCCCAGACCAAAATAAATTATTAAATATACATTCCGAACTCATCAAAAAATGCAAATATGAAAACAAATTTTTACTATGTTACTTAAAAATCGAAAACTGAAAAAAATAAATTAAAATAAAATAAATAAATAAACAAAATGACAATAAAATAAGTAAAATAAATTAACCCAAACAAATTACCAACCCACACCCGTTAGAATAGACGAAATAGATTAAATAAATAAAAAATCAAAAAAAAATCAATGAACCCAAATAAATAAAGTAAATAATAAACAAATTAATAAACCATTATGACCAAAATATTAATTAGACGATAAAAATCAAACCAAAAATCGATCGAAAAACATAGTTATAACTGTTATATAACAATAAAAAAATACTATGTTACTTAAAAATCGAAAACCGAAAAGAGTAAATACAAATATACAGTATAATAAATAAATAATAAAAAAGTAAAACAAATTTATCCAAATAAATAAACAAACAAACCAATCCCGATAAATTAACCGTTAGAAAAAACAAGTAAAGATAATCAATCAAAATAAATAAATGAAGTAACACACAAATTAAAAATTGCTCCTGCCAAAGTAATAGTTAGAATAAACTACAGCAATCAACCCCAAAATTGAATAAATAGCTTTAATTATCTTCCCAAACCAAAACAAAACTATTAAATAAGTGATATAAACAAATTTTTACAGCGTTAATAAAACACCGATTAAAATAAAAATAAATATATCAGGTAAGAAATAAAAATAAAAAATAAAAATAAATAAAAAAAACAAGCAAAACAATTTAACCCAAATAAATAAATAAACAAACAAATAAACGACTTCCGGCAAAATGACCGCCAAAATAGACTACCCAAAATGCACAACTGACCTGTATATATAAATAGCGAATAAAAAAACAACACTTGTGGCCTGGTGATTGTGTCTAGCATGAAACAGCTCGTCGTCTCTGAGTGTTGACTTCAATGTTCACTTTTATATTTACACTTGCTCTGTCTTTGATATTGAGCACTTTATCATTTAAATATAGCACGCCTTAAGACTATATTTCTTCATATATATATATATATATATAGTGTGTGTGTGTGTGTGTGTGTGTGTGTGTGTGTGTGTGTGTGTGTGTGTGCGTGTGCATGTGCATGAAATAAAGATTGCTGCCTAAATACAAAAATTTTAAATTGCATGACATGACAACCAACAAGGAAAGCAACACTTTAACTTTCAGGGAAAATCTTTTTTACAACAAAAAACTAAAGCTAAGAACGAAATCCAACATATATATAATGAAATCCAAAAACATAATGCTGTACTAAAAAAACACTTTAACTGAAACTGAATACAATGAAGCACAATACCATATCAACATAAGTATTAATAATGATGAACTTGTAGTGGATTGTCACCATTATATAGGGGTGATGCTTGGTACTACATATTTTTAACTTTTGACTAGGAAAAGCATGATTAAGGAAAGTAAAGAACCTGGAGGTTACTATCCAATGTGGCATGCACAATGTGATTTACATTTGACGTAAAATAGCACATAGTATAAAATACAAAACAGAATGTAATGATTCAAAATATAACAGTTGAATTTATTAGTGCTTGGTGTACATGCATATAAGCTGAAGGTTGGAAATATTTGTACTTGAGCTCATAAAGTGAATTAATTATTAAACTGTAGTTTAGAAGAATAAGTTCCTGTTGCATGTTAGGAATTGTGGATTGGTAAAGTTGGTAAGAATTAAGGAACAGATTTTAGAGTTTGTACTTGCATGAAATGGTAATGTTCTTTAACGTCTGACTGCATGGTCAAGACGAGAGTTCTTGAAGGTTACATCTTGGTAGCAAGGAGTGAGATGCAAGAGTGATGAAAAAGAGAGAGAGAGAACCACTCGTGTTTTGTTTATATAAGATGGTGTATCACGTGACTGGCTCAGAGCATATTGAGCGGGAAAACAGATTTGTCACGTGTAGGCAGTTTGATTGGTCGGAACTGACCAATCAGCAAGTTAGTTTTGAGGAGATCAACCAATGAATGCTTGTTGCATGATTTCTATGTACTGTGTGTATGTAATGGTGGTGGTAGTTACCACAAACTTAAACATAGACAAAAAATTACAAAAAAGGTGTGCAACTTATACCAAGGAAATATTCTCCTTCCCAACGACGACAATGATAAATACATCTTGTATTCTCTTTGAATCACACACACACATGTTGACTTTTTCATACAAACACACATATCACAACAAGATTCAAAAAGTTAGAAAAAATTAAAGGAGCAGTATCAAAGAAAATTAAACTAAAGTTGAAAGAAAAATATTTAAAATTATAAAACAAGAAAATATAGTGTTTGATAACATTAAGGGATTTGTTACAGCAATCTGTGATAGGAATTGGTGGTTACGATGTATGCTTGTAAAATATCCTTATAATGAAAAGGTAAAATGAACATTTTTACAACTGAAGGGAACTTCTCCATCTTTCTGTTCTCTATCCCATTAAGATGTCTTAATTTTGAAATATTCTGATATTCTTAGTTTAGTTGATTTAATAACTGATACTGGAAGAATTTATGAACTTTCAAAAATTGGAAAAGTCTTCAAATATTTTAGGAAAAAAGAATTTCTGTAAATAAGTTCAAATAAAAATACAATTAGGGTTGGTCATCACAAAAAATATCAGTGAAATATGTTTTTTTTTTATTTTCTGTCTAAACATGTATTCTAATAAGCAGAAAAATAAGTTTGCTTGTTAATCTCTTTGTAGCTGTCAATGTTAAGAATCTTTTCTTAAACATTAATTTCAATGGATCAAGTATTGAAAGTTGCAAACCTGTCTGTGCAATACTCCCCTCTCCCCACCAATTGGGCTACTAGACTGAGGTGAAATGGGAGATCGGCTGCCAGGCTGAATTGATCTTGATTTTTGGAGTTGCAACCATATACTAAGGTATCATCTGCAAAATAAACCAGAGGAGAAACATTTTTCAGTGTGTATTCACCCACAACACACAAGTCATCATGGTGTTGAGTTCCAGAGGTTACAAACCTCATTTGATCATCCTGGGTATGATAATAAACTGCATCCGGCAGCAAGACCTCTGATCGGGAGGTTTTGAGGAGTATGGAATCACCTCTTAATTGCAGTTGTTCCCAGGTCCACCCTGAGCCGGGTTGGTAGCACCTGTTTGGGGGGCCAAGCTATGGGCAAATATTTAACCTCCAAACTGGGTCAAAACACTAAAGTATAAAAATGTTTTTTTTATAGTAAACATACCAACAATACATTTTTGAAAAAAAAATATTACCAGCAGTACATTTTTGGAAATGACCATGCTGCACAACATGCTCTGCAAAATGGCCAAAAACTTTCCTGGTTGATATGATTACCAGGCTTATTTCCCATTCAACGTATATAGGACATAGGTCTTGATCCATATTTCATTTTGGAATCTGTACACATATTAATTTACATATGTAACAATTTAATAAAATTCATCAAAACCTATATGTTTAATCTTGACCAAGTGGAAACATATTCAGTATGTTGTAATTTTATTTTATTTTAGTCTGTGTGCATATATATATATATATATATATATATATATATATATATATATATATATATTATAATTATTATTTAAAGATATATATTCATCAGGACACAGAAATTACTATGTTTCAAAACCAAAAGCTAAATCATAAATTAAACTTCAAATTTAAAGTTTAGTTTCATTTTCAAGCAATGCTGAATAACTTTCGAAAAAATGATTTACTCTTTTTATATAAGCTAAATTATTGTATAGTTTGAGTTAGTGCAGGAAAAAGAATTTAAAATCTTTTTTAAAGAGTGTTGGATTTTTTGATGAATGAGGATACAAGTATAATTTACGGTGGTAAAATAAGTATCGGTTAAGGTTAGGTTGTGGGTTTGAAATTTCTGTCTGTTGATACTAGCAACAAAATTGTCTTTTAGGCATGTCTGATTAAATAAATTACAGACATTATGTCTGCTTATTGTTAATAAAATCCCTTCATACTCATAGATAACCTTCCATGTATTGTAATTAAATGATGTGAGAAATGTGCTATAATTATGAAAATCACTTTATTTCCCATTTCCCAAGTACTTTCAATTTTCTTCATAAATCATCTTCAGGGGTGCAAGTGGTAATACAAAAATGTGTGTTGTTCAGGGGTGCAAGTAGTAATACAAAATTGTTTGTTGATATCTATTACTGTAATTTTTTTTTTTTTTTTTGGCTTTTAAATGCATCGGTTGACAGTCATGCATAGTGTTCATTCCATAGTGGATAATTTTTTCACATTTTAATGAATGCTTTCCCAAGACAAAATACACGGCCACAAATAAGTTGAAAAATCAAAAGAAAACAGTTAAATCCATCACCTCATATCATCTTATACCATCTCATACCATCTCACACCATAACATTGTAATCACAATCTAAACAATATTTATCTAATAATAAAAAAATATAAAAATAATCTCTTGAATATTATTTGCTTACTTTTTGCCAAACTTTGAATTATGATATTTAGTATGCTTCACATATTTTGACTGACCTTTGAAACACCAGATGAACATTCATGAACATTCTCAAATTTTGGTAAATCAATTACATCCTTGCTTTTGTATATAAACACATGCAACAAAATAAATCCTACATTGTCTTCATAAAGTCCCTGAGAAAACAAAATGCATCAGCTAAGAATAGTTTTTTCTCTTGTCTCTTTTTATTCATATATATATATATATATATATATATATATAAATGAATATATATATATATATATATATATAAATGAATATATATATTGAGTGTTGGTGCAATATAACAGAGTTATAAACTATATATTAATAAATATACATATTTTTCATCACCAGTTTTTCATCAATTGCCTCATCTATGCAATAACGAGATAAATTTAACAAAATTTAAATTATGTAATAGTCAGTCTTAACTTACCATCTGAAGAATACATTGTGCATGAAACATTGAATTGTGTAACCAGGAAGGAAAATATGTATATTTATTAATACACACACACACACATATATATATATATATATATATATATATATATATATATATATATATATATATATATATATATATATATACAGGTGTGATAGATAAATTGTCACCATTTTATATTTTTATTTTCATGTGTGTGTTGTTTGTTTTTCATTTTGTTGACTGTACAGTATAGTAGGGTCAGTTAAGCAGCAGCTATGAGCACCATGACACCAGAAATTTGGAAACAGCATGATGTACTGCTTGGCATTCATGCTAGAAGCCTCATTATGAATATTTCAGAGTGTTCAGGTGTCAATCTGAGGGCAGTGTATAGGATTCTGAAAGAGTTGGATGTGTAATTACAATAGTACAGCAGCACAGAAACTCACTCTGATCATTCTGTTAAAAAAAAAAGAAAGAACTCCTGAATTTGTTGGTGAGGGCCTCAAACCCATCAGGTGCCTTGAAGAGGTAGTGCTGGATCAAGAGGATGACAGCTGGCAGACCCTATGTCTGGCAAAAGGACTCTGCACCATGCCACACAAGCTGACTTGGACCCCTTTGATTATTATGCGTGTGGGGGGGGCAGTTGCACAAGAGACCAACAAAACTCCCTGTAATACCAAAGATGAACCAAAAGCAAGGATTATGGAAGCATTTACCAACTTAAACAATGAGACTGTCCAGAAGAGTTGCAGAAGATTCTGAAGTCATCTGAAGGCCATAGTTGAAACCAATGGTGATTTTATTGAATAAATTTACTCTTTATTCTTTCAAGATATTTTTGTGTTATTTTGGTAAATATATCTGTTAAAATGAGATGTCAGTGTTATTTTCATTTTTGCTTAATTTAGTCAACAATTTATCCATCACACCATTTTTGCTTAATTTAGACGGCAATTTAGCCATCACATATATATATATATATATATATATATATATATATAGTGTGTGTGAACCTGTGGTTTATTCCATAACTATGTTGTGAAGACCTTAGTTACAGTTTCTGAGAGAGAGTGAATAATCTGGCATGATCAATCATGATGGTTTTCAAACAGTTTCTTCTCTCCATTTTTGCACACGTGGTTTGGGTCATACCAAGGGTAGGTTTCTCAGACACTTCACAACATTGCTGTATGTTGAGATTGTTTCCCAGGACCAATATTATCAAGAAGTCTCCTCTTTGACAAACCAACCACAGTGGTTTGTCAAATCTGGGTCTCGCAATCAGAATTCTAACCACCTGGCCACACACACACACACACACACACACACATATATTGCTAATGGTCACCCAATACAAGGCCCAAGAGCCACTCAATGTAGAAGGTTACTGTATGGAGTTGTATTAGAATAAGAAAAGGAAAGAAGTGAAGTTCCAGGGGTTATGCAGGAAAGACAACAGCCAACTCTAGGCTTGAGGTTGTCAAGATTTAATTAATGAATAACATTTCAGAGTTCAATTGGAGACATTAGAACTATAATGTGAAAGTAGACTTTACAAGGAACCAGAAACCCAATCCTAGACAGGAAACACAGGATAAACCTCTACTCCTGTTCAAAAAACCGGAGAGAAGTGTGAACTGGGTGATAGGCAAACCTCATATACATACATACATATATATATATATATAACAAAAGTATTCAAGTGCACTTTGGTAAGGGTAAACTAATTTTGTAGTATATGCATGATCCTATTAGTATTAAAGTAACATTTCCTTATGAATTCTCAGGCAACATATTTAATAAGCAACTGGAAATGCCAAAACAATTACTAGTAAGGCCTCTATTATCTTATGAGTCAATTTGTCTTATTTCTCTTTTTATTGTCTATTATAAGCAGATTTCATTTTTCTAAAAAGTTTCAATTTTTTTAAGGAACTAGAAAATGGGATTTTATGTTTGCTTTAGAAAATTAGAACTTCCTCTTTTCTTAATTGCCAGTTTATTTGTTGACTTGTTTTATTTTCCTCTGAATAATTCTTCCTTCCACGTCATTTTTGAGATCATCTTTTTCTTTGCCATATTTGTAACATAGATGTTGTCAAGTAGTGACACTTATATAGCAACAATCATTTCTGATGTGGGATTGTTTATTCAGGTCATAAAAAGATCTTTTTTTACTCAAACTCTTCTTTTTTTCTTTTCACATCCCTAAACCTAAACCCTAGAATTTTCTTTGAAAGTATATTTTGTTCCTTATTTTTATTTCTGGCCTTCATGACTTTAAAATAGCACTTTTCTGTATTTTTCAGATGACCTACTTAACAAGTCTATAATTCATGTATCATTTTTTATATCACTTGATTATTTTGGATTTTACAGACACATAAAAGAACTAAAGACTAAACAAGATAACATATGTTATATAATATATATGTAATATAATTATTTATATTTAAAATATTGGATGACTTAATTTGTATCAATAAGTCGAACAATGCCATTTGAGTTCTGAACAATTAAACTGATTCACAATGGAATTTCATTAATTCAATCTCCTTGTTGGTTGAGCTCAGGAAAATAATCATTGTATTCCCATATAAAACCACCCCAAAATGGCCCACCATTTATTTATATCTATCTTTCTGACTTTCTCATGTGAGTCAAATCTATATCTACTTTCCTGTATAAGGCAAACTGAACCTATGTCTACCTTTTTATTGTTTATCAAAATGACAGAATTCAGCATTAAATAACCGGGAAATGTTGATATGCTTTAAATCAAACTAAACCAAAGTAAACCTTCAAAAGTATATGCTTTCTTTTCTCCTCTTTATCTGCCAGGACTTGAAACTTTCCTTCAAAGATCTGATTGTATAATTTAATCGTTAGTCTTAAAAACATAACACAAGATATTCAGATGTTAGTGTTAATGTCAGACTCAGAAAGAAAATTGCAAGAGCCCTTAAACAATGCAGTAAAAGAAAGCAAGAAGAATGGACTGACTATTAATTGCGAGGAAATAGAATTTATGGTCATCAGCAATTGGACCAGCCCAAGATGTGAGATTTACCTTACTTCTCACAGATCTATGTATGCTTCTATTAGAATAATTTAAAGGAAAATTCCTTAAATCCCAACATAAAATTATTAAAAATATTTCAAATATATTTACCTCAACCATTATTTAACCAATGTTGCTTTTTATGCAAGCATTCCAAGGAAAAATCTTATAGTTGAAATAACAAACAATCAAAAAAATAATAGGATATTATTTTTTAAGCTAATTTTTTTGCTGAAGTTGAAAATGAAAAGAAATATAAGTCTATAGAAATTTGTAAATCCATAATCATAATAGCTTTACAAATTTATATAGAATTATTCTTATTATCTATTAATTAACTTGTATTCTCTCCATAAATTATAAGGCTTCACTTAGGGATTTGTATAAATGGCAGTTCTAAAAATGGGAGAATGTGAGTTTTAAATATTGTTTTAAAAATATTTACTGCCAAGAATTAAATTTATTTGCTTATATTTATGAATTCTAATAGTACTTGGATCATTATGACTTTAAATCATTGTCAATAAGAAAGAATTTATCATTTTATTATTTAGTTCACTGATTGATTTTTACACACCATAAGCATCAGTGTCACATTTCTTCCAAGTTAACAGCCAACAAAAATCTTAGAATTCTCTGTTAATGCTTTTATATTCTAACCATTGACAAAGAAATATAAAGAAATTTGATCAAAATGTTTTTCTTTTCTTCGAGCCATACTTTGTCATTTCTGGTCTTAATCTAAACTTTCTAACTCAGTTTTTATGAAAAAGAAATTACCAAATTTTGTCAAAAACATCATGTTACAAAATAGGCTATATATATATATATATATATATATATATATATATATATATATATATATGCCGTTGATGGAACTTAATTTCTGATATGATTTTTGGGATTTTGTTTTTACAGTTTTAAAACATTTTTTAAGCTAATAAACTTAGTATTGGAAACATTTTGTTTTCAAAATGATCTAAATAAATTCCAAATAAGTATATAAAAATGAAAAACTGGAATATTTTGAAGTTTCAGTTATGAAGAAAAATCAATTTATTTTTAATAGCAACAATTTTCTCTCTATATACACATGCAGAAATACTGTGCAGAAAATAAATATTCACTACACATGATAAAAAACAGTTTATTGCATTATTTACCTAAACATATAACAAGTATTTACCTCAAAATTACACCATATATAGGTTTCATCTTTACATGTTTAAATAAATATAAAAAAATTTTTCAAAAATTATCAGAAATTATATAAGGTATATTCAAAAAATAAAGTAATATACTGTTTTTTTATGTGCATTGAATACTTATTTTCCCATTATATGTATGTTTATATATATATATATATATATATATATATATATATATATATATATATATTGTATCAGATATTGAATACTTTTTAATCTATATAGCATTTTTTTGTCATACAGCCAACAACTAGTATGTGTATATATGTAGATATTTATTCATACATACATATATACATACTTACACATATATATATATATATATATATATATATAAATATAAATATAAAAGTGAACATGTTATATCAATCGTCAGGCCTGAGATTGCATGCTATGAAACAGACTGTCGCCTCTAAGTGTTGACTTTATGTTCACTTTTATATTTACACACGCTCTATCTCTGATATTGAGCACTTTATCCCATAAATATAGCACACCTTAAGACTATATTTCTTTTATATATATATATATATATATATATATATATATATATAAACACACACACACACACACACATATATATATATATATATATAGATAGATAGATAGATAGATAGATAGATGTTATTGTTATGTCTATAGATACCCCTGTAGAGTATAGTTCCACAGCCTTACATGTTAGGTGTTGCTGTTTTGGTTTCTGTAGCAAGTAATTTTTTTTTATAGGCCAATTTGCTCGTCCCAATACCCAACTGCTTTTGGATTCAGAATTATGATTCTCCTGAAGAGAAACTACAGAGTGCCCAGTATATGCATTGAGAAGACATAGATTGACATTTTATCAAAGGTATTTGTGCAAAAGAAAATTCGACAACCTCAGTTGGAATTTCAATTTTGACATGTCTATCCTAGTTTCATACCTGTATACTATATGCACATCTACACAATGCTAATGATTGATATCTACATACAAAAATAACACTATTTGTTGTGTTGTCAAAAACTTTCCCTGGTTGTATGTGAATTTATACCCTTCAAGATAAAAAGAATTACATAAAAGAGCAATTCTGGTTTTGATTTGATTAATTTTTATGAATTTTTTTTGACGTCTTGAAATTGTTGAAACTCCTGATATAACAAGGAGTAGAACATGTTTGGAGTATACGAGACATATAGAAGAATTTCTCATTTAAGTTTCATTATCGTCTACTGCATCAGATTTATGAGACATTATCGCACAATAAAATCATTAATCAACAACTTTTTTTACCCAACAAATTCCATTTAGATTTTCCATTATTATCATGTGTGGAGGCATGGTTGATTAATGAACTGTAGCTTGACTTGAGGAATTGGAGAACTGAGTTCAAATTCCAGTCAAATTCATTACATTCACTTATGTGCTAATACTCTTAGGAAACATAAGAATCTATCTTTTATCTCTCCACATATGGGTAAATAACAGGACAGATTGGCTTCTATACACTTGGGTGATAACTAGTCCAGAAGAAGGAAATCTAAATATAGGTAAATAGCAGGGCAGTTCAGCCTCTGTAGCGATGGTTGGCAACCAGACTAGGAGAAAGACAACTCTCAATTCAAATCCAAATTCAGAGACCCTAAGACAGTCCAATGTCATGTTCATTTTCATTCTGGCAACTTCTGTGACAACACCAGTACCAAGATATATTGGCCTCTGCCTTTCCCTTAGATAACATTGGTGGCATGGAGAGGGGAGGCATGCTTCATAAGCAACTGTTGATCTCTCATTAAAAAAGAAACATGCCCAGGCATACGCTCTAGAAGGGACACAACTCTTCAGTTACAGATCCAAGGTTTCTCAAGAGCAACAGATGCCATAGTAGTATAGTATTATCATGTTCTAAAACAACTTTCTTAGAAAAGAAAAAGAAGTGTTTAAAAACTGACCAATGTCCCTTTTTATCTGCAGTTCATTTTCTAGTTACTGAATTTTTGTAAAGGTTGGAAACAACATACATTGATTGCACAAACGATAAAAACTATGTAAAATATCAAAGATACTTCTGAGATTTCCTTAACATGAGGCAAAAGAGATAAGAAAATTTGCATCAACCTGATATGTGTGACTATATTAGATGTGTGCAAAATTTTCCAGCACTTTCTTTGAAAACTAGTTTTTCACTTGGATTTTTTCACAGACTTATGTAATGTAAATATAAAAGTGGACACTGAGGTCAACACTGAGCAGCAACAGTCTGTTTCATGCTTGAATGCAATCTTCAGGCCATAAATTGGCTTGAAGATAGTGTTTAGACATAAAACAGACTTAATGCCCACATTTATATTTGCATATGCTCTATCCCTGATATTACCCATAAATATAGCATACCTTAAAACTATGTTTTTTTATATATATATATATATATATATATAGGCAGCAATCCTTCTTTTATACATGTTTCATTGAACGTGATAGAAAAGGAAAAGTTTTGTAAGCTTTTTATCTAGTGTCCTTAAAGTATTTTTATGAGTACTAAGAATGTGTAACAATTGTCCAGAGTGAATATTATCACAAGTGCTTCTGGTTAATTCTTTAGCCATTTTCAATATTTTTTATATATTTTTGTATTTGTATTCTATTCTGTGTTGTATAGGAGCTAGTAGTAATTCCATGTTTGTATTATGACTCAATCAAAACCAAGTAATTTAAATGTAGGTATATAGTGTTTTAGAAAAAGTACTTCCATTATATTTATAGACCTTTTACAATTAGTTGCTTTTAAAATGACAGTATTATCTACAAGGTATGAGTGTCTAAGTATTACCTTACTGATCTAAGTCACTCAAGTGGTTAGTCAGACATCTCATGAAAAATGTGTCATATTCATTTAAAGTTTTATCTTTATTACAAGAATCACAGCCTTGCACTGAATGATGGAATTAACAGATTATGTTGGTGGTCTGAAGTTTGGATTTCATAAATGTGTTGTTTTTGTAATTATGAGATTGACAGTTTTTAATTTTTATAATATATAGCAAGTTTTACACATCTGCTATTGTTCACAAGTGAGATGTATTGTTCTATGTTGCAGTGCATCATGAATTTGTCTTGTTTATTTGGTTGCAGTAAAAGATGTCAATGTTGTTCTGTGCTGTTTTTTAGCAATGGTGGTGTTTAATCTCTGTAGAAATAATCTTATTTGGTTCTCTTTAATATAATTGCCAAATGGTTGTTACCTAATATTTGTTTTATATGCTTAATTTTGATGAAAAATACTTTCCAGTAAGAGGTTAGGTATGTCTGTTATAATAAGCATTTGGTTGTGAAGGGAAAAGAATAATAAGGATTAGGTTTTTGGACAACATGTATTTGTTTAATATATGGAGTGTTTTGTTGGTGAACTCTCAATTTCTGTCACTGATTATCAGGATGGTGGTCAGGTGAAAGTGTAACGCCAGGAGTTGACCTATTTCTTATGCTGGTTTTACCAAGGTCACAGGCCATGGTCATTCACACGTGTTGGTTGTCAAGGTAATGTTGGATTGTTGAAGCTGGTAGGCCTGTTCTATGAAATGTGGTGCCAACCACAAAGAGAACGCCTGTAGCGAGTCAGGTATGCCAAGGTGATGGCAGTGGGTTGCTGAGGTGATGGGGTTGGTACTGAGATGATAATGGTGGGTTGCCAAGGTTGGTGTAGCTGGTTGGCCAGTGTTCTACGAGATGGTGGTAGGCTGAATGGGTTGCATGTTTGTAGTGAGTTGGGTTTGCTGAGGTGATGATGTTGGAACAAGGAAGGCCTGAAATTGAGTGGTGATAACATTGAGATGTTATCAATCATGAAAATTGGCATCTTGGGCCTGGTGTTGTCAAGGTTGGATAATTAGCTCCTGTAATGAATCAGGTTTGCTGAGGTGCCAGCGTCAACAACAGGGAAAACTTCTAGCTAGGTGGTGACAACATTGTGATGATATTCTGGATTTTGTGTATGAAGAGTCCAGTGATTAGTCAAACCTAGGAGTAGTGACAGTCATTGAGAGGAACTCTTGGTGGCAGTGGCAGCACAACAGCAGTGTCCTGTGTGTTGGCCTGTGTCCTACTGGCCTGCAACTGCTTGTTCTCATTATGGGAGACCAGCTTTTAAGATCTGGCAGTCCCTAAGGACATTTCCTTTTCAATGGGAACATTGGCCAGTGTCAGTTTCATTGTGGGGGCTTGCATCAGTAACTGGATGTGGTGCGCAGAGCCTATGCATGGAGAACAACTTTTTTATTTTGTTCTCTGCCTTCAAGGCATTCACACCCAGCCAACATGAAGAATGAATCAAAAACAAGATCTAATTGCAAGGGAATATAATATGTCCAAAACCTAAACTTCTCTTTCCAGAAAATATGACCAATTGTCTGGTGGCACCTCTTACAATATCCTTTACATACCACTATCCCATGACATCAGTGTATATTCTCTGACCATAGTTATGAATACGAACACACAGGATATAAATAATTGACTTCAAAAAACAAAATGAGAGAAATACCCAAAATAAAAGATTTCACACTGATTATTTTTTTTACTGAAATAGGAAAGAGAAAAACAAAAACAATAAAAGGTATTGTTTAATAAAAAAAAATATTTTTAAGTCAGCATGCTTTAGAAATGTGAGTAGAGAGATTATTAATAGGTTGAAAAAAATGATGAAAAGTTCCATATTATTGCTTCTATAGTTTTTTTTATTTCCTTTTGAATTGTGTGTGTTCCCTGGAGTTGTTTTTCTCTGCAATTCCTAGCAAATTTTAGACTTCATAAATTAACAATAAATCTTTATGTTCTCTCTTCTAAATTAATTTTTTTTTTTTAATTTCTATTCTTTATTTTTCTGCTTTCACTTGATTTCTTATTTCAGTTTAACTTTCAACTTCATACTAAATTTTTTGCACTTACATTTCTATATATTGAAATATGGATCTTTATGTGTAAATATAATAGGACTTCATTTATATTGTTCACATAAGATAACCTTATCACTGTTCAGACTAATGAGAAAACAAAACTAAATCTCTCATATGTAACCTTATTTATTTAAATCAAGACATTGTCAATAACTGTCACTGAGTGGATGTGTGACTTTGCAGTTTTCTCCAAATGCGGTTCTACATTATTTTGAGGATGTAAGAGCCTATCTTCTTCATCCTTCTCAGGTGGGAGCTTATATACTTACCTGTCATCTGGTTAGTTCCACATATGTAGATTGTAGGCAAAGCTGGGTCAACAACATTTTTACATGTCATGGGCAGCCACTGACATCTAGTGAAGGTGTGGATCTGCATCTAGCAGCTAGGGAGTCAACTGATACAACTGGCTTCTCTAACAGACACACAGTAAAAAGTCTTTTATGGCATCATCTGAGGTGAGTACTATACAACAATAATACTGAATTGTAAAAAGGCTAATAAAATATGTTCTAAAGCGAATTGTAATACCTCAAAACAGTGTACATAGAGTAGATCTTCTAAGTAATTTTTAGCTCATAAACCAAAAATTATTAATTAGATAAAATAATTCAGATTTATTTGATAAAAAGTAACACACTAAGTCATGGTCTTTCTGATAAGATTATCTTTACATAAAGTACAATAAATAATCTGTACAAAATCAGAAAGAAAAGTGAATTTTATTGCTGCATTTTTTTATAAGTGTGCATCATTTGTGTACATGTATATTAGTCAACTTCAAAAATTCTCAAGACAAATGCTCCACCTGTTATGTCAAGTGCTTTTTAATTGATGTTTCTTTTCTTTGTTTTTATCTTAACAAAATCTAAACCTCTTCAGATAATGTGGATAATACCATAAAAAAATGACATCACACACTTGCAGGCATTGCCCTGTAAGAATATTCTTATATCCATATACACTAGAAAAAGCAGTGTACAATAAACAGTTATTATATATATTGTATTGGAAACAAAGTTCCCAGACAACTTTTATTAACATTGATATACAATGTTGTGCAGGAACTTTGTTTCCAAACCAACATTTTAATTCCTTCACTCTTCAAGATGTAGGCATCCTTTTCTTTATTATCTGTGAATTGCTATGTTTTCTTGGGAAATATGGTGGAGTGGCTTTCCATTGTCTTTTCCACGGTTTGGAATTCAGGGTTTCCCCTTAGATGGATCAGTGTTAGAGTGCTATTTAACCCACTGTTCAGGGAAGAAGAGAAGGATTCATGCCTTTCCCAAGTGCATTTGTGCAAAAATGAACACCATAAATTAGCCTGGAAATTGAACTCTTTCTCAGTCAATATACTTCACACTAAGCTTATATTTATGCAGTTACATGGATAATAAGCAAAGTACAGGAAATTCCTTTATTAGAAGTATTCAGCACACATTGCAAAAACCAGTTCATTGCATTATTTACCTAGAAATATAGCAAGTACTTATCCAATAAGTACTCCACATAGAAGTTTCATATTTACAATAGCAATTATGAGCAAAAATTTCAACAAATAGATTTATATAAAATTATAATTATGATAATTTAAAAATATAGAGCTGAAAAGATATCTGAATAACCTGGAAAAAGATGAAGAGATGTGCAAAATACCAGTGTTTGAAACTGACGGCTAATTATAGGAAGTGACTTAAGGCGGCTGTTTTGAAAAACAACTATTCCAGAAAGTATTATACACTGCTGGATACTACTTTGTATTAGATATTGAATACTTTTTGCCCTATATAACATATTTTACCATACAGCCAACAACTAGTATATGTAGATATATATACATACATACATACATACATACATACATACATACATACATACATACATGCATATATATATATATAGATATAGATATAGATATAGATATATATATATATTATTATTATTATTAATTAAAGAATTTCAAACACTTAAAATCACATAGGTAATAATTTTTATTCCATGAGAGCTGATGTATAAATACATGAGGTAATAAACAAATTGAAAACTGTTCCTGCCAAAATAAGAGAATAAACTACAACAATCCACCCCAAAATCGAATAAATAGCTTTAATTATCTTCCCAAATCAATACAAAACTATTAAATAAGTGATATAAACAAATTTTTACTATGTTAATAAAAGCCCCAATTAAAATAAAAACAAATATATAAGATAAGAAATAAAAATAAAAAATAAAAATAAATAAAAACAAGCAAAATAATTTAACACAAATAAATAAATAAACAAATAACCGACTTCCGGTAAAATAACCGCCAAAATAGACTACTCACAATGCACCACTGACCCATATATATAAATAGCCGAGAAAAATAACAGCACTGGTGATCTGACGATTGCGTTCAGGCAGTCAACATGCAGTCTCTGACTGTGTGCAACTTCTGTCGAACTCTCTGCTTTGGCAGAGAGGAACCCGGACGAAGCTTTGCCGAAAGGGACTGTTAAATATCAGCCTGATGATTGTATCTAGCAGGAAACTGACTGTCGCCTCTAAGTGTTGACTTCTATGTTCACCTTTTATATATATATATATATATATATATATATATATATATATATATATATATATATATATATATATATATATACACAGGTAAAAAATCTGTGGGTAAGTAATACTAGTGAATCCTAATAACATAAAATATTAATACTGATCCACAAATATAGTTTATACAGTTAATTAATAGAACTATTTCACTTATATTATACTAGCTTTGATATTTTATCCATTTAATCAATTATTTAATTTTTAAGTTTTAAATTTTCCTATATACTAATAATTTTTTATTTAGCTTATCTTATAATATTAATAATTTATAACATTTTTAAAAAAATAAAAACTTTCTCTTTAATTCTTTATGCAATTCTTAAGGTTAATTTTTCTGATCTTAAATTTCCAACCATCTTTAAACTTTTGTCTAGAGTCTAGACAATAGTATTATTCCTCCCATTCCTCCTTTACCCATCTCTACTTTGATCCTTTTTCTCTTATTTGTGTCTTTTCCTCCTTTTTTTCCTTCTTGTCTTTTATTTAATTTTCTTAAGTTAAGCTTCATATTTATTTTATTTAATCTAACTTTTTAGTTTTGACAAGCTCCTGTAGAGTGAATTCAAATGGGGTATTTTCGAATTTCACTTATTTGTAATTTATATATATATATATATATATATATATATATATATATATAACAGCACAAGAACACATGTATACAAACATACACACAAAGTAAAAAGAAAATCATCCTAATGCAAAAAAATCAACCTAATGAAAAATGAGAAAACAAGCAGTGAATTTCTGAAACCTCTTGAAGAGGGCACTCAATGATTACAAAAGGTTCATCTACAAAATTCTTGAGCTAAGGGGCTGAATATACGATCACTCAGCTAAGTCAGAAATCTGACATATATATATAGAGCCTATATTATAATTTTAGCTTCTGTTTTTGAAACATGAGAACATGTAGCGATGGAATCATATTTTTTTTTAAATAATTATAATCTATTATATATATATATATATATATATATATATACCCAAGTATAGGATTAGTGTAGACAGAATAAATTCTAATAACCAAAAATACTATTCTTAAAAGAGTGCTCAGTACAGAGTAGAGCAAATATTATTTATTCAAAAATTATAACATAAACATGTTATGATATCACTACAAAAATACCCATCATCATATCAAATGATAGTGTTGAATGTAGAATAAAGATTTTTTTTTATTCATACCTGAAGCTCCAATACAAACATTTCAGTGTGTTTGGGCGTCAATCTGAGGACAGCGCAGAGGATTTAGAAAGAGCTGGATGGGTCTAATGGTGATTACAAAAGTACGGCAACTTGGAAAACTCACTCTGATCTTTCTGATAAGAAAAGTACTCCCATCCTACATCAGTTGCCTTGGAGATGTAGTGCTACCCTGGGTCAAGAGGGTGGCTGTTGGAAAACCCTATGTCTGGCAATAGACTCTGCACCATGTCACACAAGTAGAAGAACCCAGTCATAGCTGTCAGACAATTTCTGCAATCACATTATCCCTGGCCACCAAACTCACCTGACTTCAACCCTCTTGATTATTATGTGTGCGATGGAGTTGAAAGAGAAAATTCCTTGTAGCACTAAAGATGAACTGAAGGCAAAGATTATCACAGCATTCACCAACTTGAACAAGGAAACTGTCCAGAATATTTTCAGGAGATTCTGAATTCTTCTGGAGGCCGTGGTTGAAGCCAATGGCAATCCTATTGAATAAATTTACTCTTTAGTATTCCAAGATATTTTTGTGTAATTTTGGAAAATATATCTGTTAAAATGAGATGTCAGTGTTATTTTCATTTTCAGGATAACTTTCATTTCACAATTTGATAAGAAAGATCTGTTCAAAAAAGTGTCTGGGGATACCATAACTTTTCAGCTTGTGGGGAAGACCTGAATGCCAGACACTGTCAAAGGCTTTTGAGATGTCTAGTGCTACAACTCAGGCTTCATTTTTATCTAGAGCATAATAGACTCTTTCCACAATTATTGTCAGTATATCGCAGTTAACCTGGAGAAATGAAAGACATTGCTTGTCTGAGTAAAGGCCCTGTGATGAGAGATGATGAACAAATTTAGCATTGATTAGGACCTCTAGGAGTTTCCAAAAAAGTAGTAGATGGCTAATAGGCCAATAGTTGGATGTGTCAGAGCATTCACTAGAGATCTTAAAATCTGGAACAACAGCTGATGAATTCCAGCAGGCAGGAAGGCAGGAGGCATTTATTATACAGTTTAGAGAGAACAGGAGCCAGTTTGGGAGTACACGTCTTAATGATTATTACAGTGATATCATCAGGTCTACATGCTTTGTAGGGATCTAGGTTAGAGATGATATCAGAAATCATGGAAGGGTTTATATGCATATCACTCAACAGAAACTTAGGCCTAAGAGGGAAGTTAGGCTGGAATATTCCAGATGAGCCAAGAGTAGAGTTTGAGGAGAATTTACAGGCAAAATATTCAGCTTTATCAGTGGAGAATGATAACCACTCATATTGATTGAAGAGGGGAGGAATAGAGACCTTGTACTTGATTTAATGCCCTATTACAGAGCCATTAGTAATCATGAGAGCCAAAATTGTTAGAAGCTAAGCAGTGTCCCATTCTCTCAGCAGATGGGTACTTTGAGGACTCATTTATATTTATTGTGAGCAGCAACGAATAGGCACCTGTTGTGACAAGAGCCATCACACTGGTATAGCCGAAAATAGTGGTTCCTTTGTTCTATAGCAGCCAAGCATGCTGATATGAAGCATGGAGAGGATTGACATTTTATCTTGTATTCCCATGAATGGATGAAAGCATTCATGCTGGCTTTGACCCAAAAAGAAACCCGAGTGGCACAATTTTTGATTGGGAGTTTAAAGATGTCAGTACACATGTCATCATAGAGAAAATCACAGATTGTGTCCCAATCAATATGCTGGTAACAGAAAGAGGTCTTGTGGATAGATGGTTCCTGCTAACAAAAGATTGGAACAAAATATCAATAGCTACCACAGAGTGGTCAGAATTACCAAGAGGACAGTATTGTGAAGTTCTTCAAGAGTGAGGAGAGGAGGTACAAAACAAATCAAGTAGAGAAGCATGTTGCTTGGTTTTGCTAGGGAAATGAGTAGGGATTGTACAATGGAAAAATTTAGTGCCTGAACCCCAGCAACATCAGTACCATTAAAATGCTTAAACCATATGTCGAGGTAAGCATTAAAGATATTGAAAGTTAAAGATGCTCACAGATGGATGGAGAAAAAGTGCCTTTTCCATAATGTCAGCAATTATGTCTAATATACTGCAGTCCGAGGAAGAGGGGGGTGCAATAAAGGAAAAAGAGATAGCTAATAGAGTTTAGTGATGGAAGATGGAAGCACTTAAAGGAGTAGTTTAGCACCTCAAAAGACAATTCCATGGCCATTAGAAGATTATCCCAGATGTAAACACTAAAATCATGCATGTGAATACTGGAATCTTTTCATCAAAGAAGACAGCCTGGAACCAAGAATTCATTGGTCACAATGGAAGAATTTGAGTTAGTTTCACAGAGAGCAAAGATATTTGGTGACCATTCCCAGAGAAAAGACTCTACACTGCAGAAGTTTGAACTTATACCATGAATATTAGTGAAAAAAATGGCGGGGGGGGGGCAGATAGTTTTTTGTTTAGTTGTATTTCTTTTTGTTGTGATTTTCATGAGAGGAGAAAGAGAAAATACCACCATAATTGTCACTATCTGTCGTCAATGGCAATAAAAACCAGCCAGAGCATGACTGAGATCAGAGCATAGTGTGGCCTCAGGGTTGCCCATCAGAAATACATGCAGGGACACTTATCCATGTTGACATGGCCCTACAAATACCCCAATATTATGCAACTGTTGATCAGATCAGCCTCTTTAAGTGTTATCACAATGTTTGGGCTCTTAACAACCAGTCAGAAGCAGCAGCCAGCAAACAGTTAACCCAGTACTCTCGTAACAGAAAGTCACAGTTACTGATTAGTCTGATCACCAAAAAGTTAAGACAGTTAAATCACTGTGGCCCTGGTAGAAGAAAGAGAACCAGTAAACCATATCCTGAACAGGAAACAAGGGATGAACCTTTAACCCTGTTCAATAGATTTGGAAGGAGTTTAGGCCAAATGATAGGTGGGCCTATCTACTCTTATTAACCTGTTTTGGTTTTTATAAAAAAAGAAAGCACAAAATACATAAGGAATAATAAATTATGACTTAGTTCTGATGTCCACTAAACACATTGGGGAAGGGCTGAAATGAGAAGTTTAATAATTAATAGCAATGGAGAAACGAAAATACAAGGCAAAGAAGGAAAATGTGAAAACATCAGGAACAAAACAAAACAAGAAATTAAATTAAAAATTTTACAAATAGGAAGATGGCCTGAGGCATCATAAGTTACAGGAGATGATTCAATTGCTTCTTTCCAATATTTAAATTGGGCATTTTATGGACAGAACAGGCTGACTTAATTTCAATGGTGTTTTGGTAGTATTATGGCAACTTAGAAGTGAATTTTTCTGATTTCTATGGCCGAAAGCATATAACTATCTCTCACTTGGGATGGGCAGTAATGGCATGGTAGTGGTGGAGGGGGGTGGGGTGGAAGGGAGTTTCAATTTTCTGAATGATTTACCTACTTTTCTTTTGGTTTCTGTCAAAGGAATTCCAGTTCTTCCCAGACAAAAAGAACAATGAATCAGCCACATTGGACAAAATGCATCAGTTAAAACTAGTTTTCCTATTCCACTCTATGCAACAATGCCTATCCATTGGGCATTGTTCAATCAGTAATTAAGAACAAAATTATGGAATTCAATAAAGTTAAACCGCCTATAGTACAAAGATGTCTTGTGTACCTGCACCATCCTTGGCTGGGTTAATATCAGTGATAGATATGTTAAGCAGGTTTCTTTAGCAGTTCAACATTGTTACTTTGCTGCTAACACTCGTGTAGTTTTTTTTCTGCTACACATGTCCTTCCATCCATGCAGAAAGACGTTCTTCCTCCATATCATAATAGTTCTTTGATTTATTCATTTAAATGTAGTTGTGCTTCATACTATATAGGGAGAACAACTCAAAGACTGGATGTCAGAATAAAACAACATGCACCAACAAAAATCCAAACCTTAAATATTCTCCGTCAGACATTCTGAGCAACACATATGCATCTTCCATTGTAGATCACCTGATAAATAACCATAATTATGCTGCTAATTTAAGTGTGGACTTGTTTTCTGTCCTCAATAAGTCCCACTTGAGAATATTGGAGGTCATATATATTTCTTCCTTGAAACTATCATTATGTAAACAGAAGGATTTTGTACTGGACCTCCAATTAATTTCCATTTAAGAATTTTTTTTTCCTTTCCCTATATATTGTCCATCTTTTTATTGATAATTATATATTTATTAACCTCAATTTAGCTCTGTTGAATGAGGTTCAAAACTGGTTAGCTAGCCCATTTTTCCTTTTAATTGTTATTACAAGTGGTAATCCATACAAATATTGTCCATTCCTGTTGGTCATTAAGTTTTTTTACAACTAATAAAATCTTTATATATATATATATATATATATATGTGTGTGTGTGTGTGTGTGTGTGTTTATTTTTTGTACATTGTTGTATTTGAGTAGATGCTCTGTTTATTTATTAAACAATATATTTATTTATTTTCGTTTACTGGTCTGAATATTTAAGAAATCTTGTTAAAGAAAAACATGTGCTCTCCAGCAACATTCAAACCTGCATCCTTCTGGGCAGAGGATCCAATGTGTTCTACGCTGACTGAGCTATGAAGAACTTAGTCAATCAGGCAAGGTTGAATAGTGCCTTTAAGCCGAATTCCCCTCATTATTAATTCTTTAGAAAATAAGTTTGTTTATGTTTGGCTATAGAACTGACCAGATATTAAAAAAAATTCTAGAGTCTATGATGAGAGGAACTATTCAAACCTTGCCTGATCGGCTAAATCCTTCATAGCTCAGTCGGTCTAGAAATAAAAATTACATTACTTGTTTAGAATATATATGTATGTGTGTGTGTGTATATGTGTGTAAATGTCAGTGCATGTGTGTATATATATGTGTGTGTATATACATGTGTGTGTTTGTGTATATATAGGTGTGTGCTTGTACATATATGTGTGTGCATATATATATATATATATATATATATATAAAGAAATATAGTCTTAAGGAGTGCTATATTTATGGGATAAAGTGCTCAATATCAGAGATAGAGCGTGTGAATATAAAAGTGAACATAGAAGTCAACACTTAGGGCGACAGTCTGTTGAAAATCGTCAGGCCATGGCCTGTCGATTGCATATAGTATGAAACAGACTGTCGATTAAGTGTTGACTTTATGTTCACTTTTTATATATATATATATATATATATATATAAAATATATGTATGTATTACTTCAAACATTATTATAATGGATATATATGTCTGCGTGTTTAAATATGTGTGTGTGTGCATATATATTTGAGTGTGTATCTATATATATACATGTGTGTATATATATATGTGTGTGTGTATATGTGTGTGTATATGTGTGTATATATATATGTCTCTGTGTGTATATATATATATATATGCGTGTGTGTATATATATGTATATGTGTATATATACATATGTATGTGTGTATATATATGTATATGTGTATATATACATATGTATGTGTGTATATATACATGTATGCATGCGTATATATACATACATGTGTGTGTATATATATATATATATATATATATATATATATATATATATATATATATATATTACTTCAAACATTATTATAGTGGATACTCGTATTTGAAAGCCCATATCTACTCAGTTTTGTATCCCAAATGTAAACAAAGCAATTTCTAAAGAATATAGGCTTTCAAGAAAAAATATCTTTTTGAAGAAGTGTGAACATTTCTGTACTGTGATGCTCTTTGTATCCAGGTGGTAAAGCACACCAGATCAAATGCTGGTTTCTCCTATAAAGGAGGATGCAGATTTCTTCTGCCCAAGAGCACATTTTGCTTATTAAGAGCAATAGACATAATACAAACTGTTTAAAATAAAAATGGGGTATTCATTATAACAGCGTTTGAAGTAATAAAAATATGGGATTAAAAATAAGTACATTATATATATATATATATATATATATATATATACATATATATATACACACACATTTTAAAAATATATATATTTATAATCACATAACAGTTTAGTACTATTTTCCTTGTTTCTTGCTAAGTGTTTCCATTTCTTAGTATTCTGCTTAGCTTTTGGAATGAATCTTTGACTATCCCAAGGCACCTTCAGATTTCATTCTTTATCATCAATAGAAACAATTGCTTTCTCTTTTTCTACAATTCATGACTTTGAACTCCAATGTTTGGAGATTGGATTGTTACTGGATTGTTACGTAATATATAATCTTTCATTTATCTGCTTCTTCCTATCCTAACTGGTGAGGGTCAGGGTCCATAGACAAGTGCTACAGTTTTGAATTCAGAAGTATCCTTCTAGACTAGTTGACAACCATGGCTAGACAGCCCAGTTTGTACTACTATTTAACCCATAACTGGTGGGGGTAATGAGATGGAGTCATATCTTTCCCAAGGCTATTTGCACTTAAGTGAATGCTATGGACTCAACTAGAATTCAAATTCAGCTCTCCAATTTATTATTCTGACCCATTATCCATTAGACCACCCACACTGCTGCATGTTCATGATTTTTATCAGGACGTATTGACATCAATGGGTCTCAAATCCACTTCCAACCATTACCCGGAAGCTGGTTACTGAGCTGCAGCTCATCTATCCTCATCAAAACACTGAAGCTGTTAGCCACTTAAGGGTTGTTATCAAAGTGGCTTAGGAGTGCCGTCTATTCTGGTTTTGAAATCAGGGTGATTATGTGAGAAATTAAGATTTAAGGAGAATAGGAACTAAATGCTGATATAATTTTGGAGATAACAATGATTTTCCTTACTATTTAATCCATAGCTGGGGGAGAGAAGAGATGAATTCATATCATTCCCAAAAGTAGTCAATGGAATGAGCTTAAGTGGAATTTGAACTCAGCTCTCCAATTAACAAAGGTAAAAACCTAGTTGCATAGTGTGTAACTGCAAAAAGACTTTGCAAGTATTGAGAAAAAACTTTTTTAGGAATACAACAAAAGAGGAGGGGTGTTGAGCAAAATTGGGACCTAACAGAGCAAAAGCTAGTGGAAATTTGTACTCAGCACACCCAAATTGCATAGAACTAACTGTGAAATCTAATTCAATAAACAAAGAATTGAAATTTTTAGTGTAATTTATTGTACTCTATAATGTAAAAACACTATTAAATTATTAATACATTTTTCAAGATTTCAGGAGTATTAAATTTTCAGAAAAATAATGACCTGATTCAAATGTGAATATTTTAGTCTTGTGTTGCAAAAATGATACTTGTTGTCATTGTGATAAAATGTAAACTTCTTTTACAGATTTAAACATTTTTTTATTCATCATTACGCTTATGTAATTTTTTAAGTCTTGACTCAGCCTGTCAAAATACTCAAAACTTAAATATATACAAAATAATTATACATCCTTTTATAATGTGGGCGTAAACTTGACTACAGTTCCTTTCAAACTGCTTATAACATTGGTTAAGCATAACACAAAGGGAGAAACATTAATCATATGGCACCATATTAGTTTCAAGTTTCAACATAAAAATGAAAAGAAAGTAGAATTCATTTGTAATATGTAATCAGCTTATGGAAAAACTCTGCTCAGCTAAGAAAAACACATCTTGAAAGTTGGCAGAACAAAACAACCATTTAATTTGGACATATGATGAAATTCAATAAGTGATTGGATAAATCAATAAACTTGTTATTTCAAATAGATCATTATTTGCCAGTTAACTTAATCATAGTCACATTATCAACATTCATATCTTTTAAAGAAATTGAAAAGGAACTGTCTAAATAGGCTGTGATTTGTTGAATAGACATTTTAATATATTATCTATATTGTCTCTTTTCTTATAGATTCTAAACCTGACAAACATCGAAGAATGGATTGACCAAATCATTGTGGTAATAATGCCAAGAACACAAAGAATGGACTCCAATTGTCTGAAAAAATTTGGAATACAATTTTTTAAATTGTTATAATGACAGTATTCTCTTAGCAAAAAAAGAATTTAAATATCAATATTAAATGCACAGAATGGTTTATGTAGTGATCATAAGCGGTAATCGCTTATTATAAAAATGTCAATGTGTGGATAATTTTGAACAGAGCTATTTATCAAGTTCATAAACATAGACTGTCACAGAAAACTTCCCAATATTTATTACTTATGATGACAAATATTTTGAAGTAAAAAGGCATTATACAATATACAGTCTCAAGTAAATGCTTTATGTACATAGTGTCAGGTGTATTAAATGTTTTGTAACTTAAAACTGTGTTTTTAGATTTAATGAAAAGATCTTAATAAACATGAATAAAAAAAGGATTTAGAAGAATGTTTGAATGAATAAATGAAGGCATATTTGAGAAAAAATATGCCAATTGATTATTTTAAATCAGTTTGTGCAAAACAGCAATGACTGATTTATAGCAATAATTCATATGATGTGATATAAACTAAAAGTACAGTTTTCACTGAAATGGTTTTACAATGAAATAATCTTTGCCCTCATTTGCTCTGATTTGTCTATTGATGGGAATTTTGCACTAATCTTGATAATTTAAAAATAATTCATCATAAGTGCTTTTTTCTCCAAATATCACCTATTTGTATTGATTATTGATAATCTAAAGTAACAAAACTAAACACAAATATTGTATAACATATATTTATATATATATATGTGCATGTAAGTGTGTGTAAAATTTAAGATATAACTAAAATATATCTGTAAAAGGACTGAATAAAGACAAAAGGAAAACTTATCTTAGCTGACTTCTTTGTCCTCTGATGGACTTTATCAAGGCAAATGTAAAGATTTTATTTTGCAACAAATATTTATAAACAAAAGAAAAAATGTTGTTACTTTCCAAATTTTTAATTGAACAAAATTCTCAAAAATATTCATCAGGTTGACTGAAATATCTCAGTAAATTATGGAGAATCCTAAGTGACATAATTTAATGTCCAATAAATGAAAGTGAGTAAATGATGTTGTTGAATTTTTTCAAGCAATTGATATTTAAATTATTTTAGTTTCAGATTAATTTACATATTACATATTTTAAATAATACAAGCTTATGAATTTAACCATTTTCTTTTAATTTTTTAACATTTTTATAATCATGTATGTTGACTTGGGAAAGGAGGACAGAATGCATCAGCTAAGTTTTCCTTTTATCTTTATATATATATATATATATATATATATATATGTATCAAATGACAATTGGAAAAAATCATACATTTTGCTGATGCGTTTCTTCCAACTTTTTCAAGGCAAAAATGAAATCGAAATGTTTTTGTTGTTATAGTTACATTAAAAATCCAAATTTTAAAGATAGACACTTGTGTCTAAGTCTTTTTTTCTTTTTTTTTTTGATTAATGTAAATTACCTTTCTAGAAAGGATTATTATTATTATTTTTTTTTTTTTCCATGTCAACAATATAGTTAAATTCCCAGATGAATTCTGTGGACAAGACAGATTGGTATCAAATGACAATTGGAAAAAAATCGTAGATTTTGCCGGCACGTTTCGTCTTCCGACTTTTTCAAGGCAAAAATTTTGATTTCATTTTTGCCTTGAAAAAGTCGGAAGATTTAAACGCGTCGGCAAAATGTATGATTTTTTTCCAATTGTCATTTGATACCAATCTGTCTTGTCCACAGAATTCATCTGGGAATTTAACTATATATATATATATATATATATATATATAAATGTAAATATAACAACCATGATTGGGTTCTCCTGCTTGGGTGGTATGGTGCTGAGTCCTGTTACCAAATATAGGGTCTTCCAGCAACCACACTCTTGACCTAGAGCAGCACTACCTCCTCAAGGCACTTGATGTAGGCCTCAGTGTTGAGTCTAAGGCTCTCACCAATAAATTCAGTTCTTTTCTTATCAGAATGATCAGAGTGAGTTTTCTGAGCTGCCGTACCTTCTTAATCGCCATTGAACACATCCAACTCTTTTCAAATCCTTTCCAGTGATACCCAAACTCTCTGAAATGTTCATATTGGTGTTTCCAGTGGGAATGCCAAGCAGTACAGCATGCCATTTCCAAATTTCTGGTAGAGTGAATTGCATCATAGCGTTCTGTTTCTCCCAGACAGTGTCCAACTGACCCTACTATACTGTGCAGTTGTTAAAATCAAAAACAAACATGCATATGTGAAATATAAAATATAAAATGGTGACAATTTATCCATATGTAAGACAGTTCTTTCTGCTTTTGACCATAAGGTATTACACATTGAGTGCTAATAAAATAGTGCTCAGTGTATAATAACAGAGCTATAAATTTCAATCAGCACCTAACTGCTGCATTGTGCATAAAACTGGTGGTACTAGTGAAGAAAATATACATATATATGCAGGGTGTATCAAAAATACTTTACAAACTTTGGTGGTGAGTTCCTTACACCAAAACAAGGACAAAAGTCCATATAAACATCTGTTCACAAATCCTTCATTTTTGAGTTATTAAGTTTAAAGTAAATTGGCACTGTGTTTCCCTTTGGATAAGGTTACATTTGTCATCCATGTACATTTGTGGCTAGTCTGTTGTCAATGTTTAACATGTACTGCATTACCTGAGAACTGTTCCATTTAACAGTGGCAGGATATTCATATTGTGAGCAGGTAAATGATTTTTACATACAGCTCTGTGAATGGTAATGGATGCAAGGTGGCATAGCTGTATCAAATTGCATTTCCAGACTGAAGGCAGCTGAATCATCCAAACTTTGCAGTTGTTTATCATTGCATTACTGAGACAGGATACATGGCACCACAAACTATAGATCAAGAAAGACTGGGATTCATTCATATGCCTGACCACGAAGCACACATTCTGACAAAACGATCCAGGTATCAGCACAGGTCAAGTAGCCATAGCATGTCGGATATCTCATAGTACTGCATGCCGGGTACTTCAAAAGCAATCCTGGATTCATATCATTTGTAATGTGTGTTGAGTTTTTCTCTCTCTGATCACTCACTGAATTTTTGCCGATGGTTTATTGCACAAAGTGCTGATCCATTATTTGTCTCTTCAGTCTTGTTTATTGATGAGGCAATATTTGGAAAAGATGGAATAAGAAATTTACACAAGCAACATTTCGTCAGAATTCCTATGGTACAATTCAGGCTAGAGAGCAGTATCAGTTTACAATTATGTAGGCTGGAATTGTAGGTAACTGTCTAGTAGGTCCATATGTTCTCCCAGCATGACTTACAGGAGCTATCTACAGGGACTTTATTTTGAACACACTTCTGAACCTGCTAGAGGATGTATCCCTGCTAATATGAAGATGCATGTGGTTCATGCATGATGGAGCTCTAGCATATTTTAGTCACACTGTTTGCAATGCACTGGCTGAGTGTCTACCATAAACTTTAATCTTAATAACTTAAAAATGAAGGATTTGTAAACATATGTTTATATGGACTTTTGT
>CAHIKZ030004135.1:1627500-1712500 GCA_903632075.3 Acanthosepion pharaonis
TAAATAAAATAAAACAAAATTCTCTTAACAACATATTATGGTGCCAAAAGTAATCTTTTGCTGTGACTGACCAGACGATGTACATACACAAATTCCATCATTCGCTTTGAAATGGATGCCCCCACCCTATTTCAGATTGACCTCTTTCCGAAGGTGACTGATATGTGGATAAAAATTATCTCTTAGACCCCTTACCAAAATGGTCGCCCCAGTGGTTTCCATAGTAATTAATTTTGCGAATGAACATGCTTATAAAGATGCATAAATTTCAAGATTGGTTATTCCTAAATTTTCGCTTGAGGATGAAATAGGGCTTGATACTTTAACTTAATTTAATTCTAATAATTATATTGAGTTTTTTGGCTCTTTTGAAACATGAGAACTCTTATGTAGCAAAGGAATCATAATTTTTAAAAATAATTATATATATATATATATATATATACATGTGTGTGTGTGTGTGTGTGCGTGTGTGTGTGTATTTCTTAAGTACTGGCATCTGAATTGGTATTGGATTTATTTTTCTTCCTAATTATATCTCTGCTTGTCTTGGATATGGTGGTTAGGATCCTAGTATATTGAAGATAGTGTGTCAGAGGGTAGAATTATGAATTTTGTGTTGTTGATGTTAGAAGTGTTATTGGTTAGTGTCTAGTTTTGGGGATTTGTAGATTTTGTTTTCTAGCATTGAGGATGAAGTAGTGAAAAAGTCTAAATGCTTTTCAATGTGTGACACTATTTAGCATAAGCATGAAAATTAAAAGCGAGAAATACTTAAGGCGAGAAGAAGCTATAACGAAAGACATACTGAGCGATGTTATTTTTTTAACAAAGAAAAGTGGTAAAGATTTTATTTTCATTTGCGAAAAAAAAGTTTGTTTTTTTTCGCAGAAGATAGGAAATTCATAAGATCTCGGATCTGTCGGAATTAATTTATGCTACGACGTGGCGAATAAAAGATAGCAATCTGCCCATGGCAATAATGAAAATTTCAAATTGGTCAAGTGGCCTACAAAAGAAAATGCTGGAAGATAATCGTAATCAGGTTGAACATGCGACCGAGAAAAAAGATCAGCTGAGGACACCTCAGTGAAAAAGGAAGGGAAGGGAGAGAAAGGGAAAGAATAAACCATTAACTATCTTTTGGAGATGTCATTTGGTTTTGGGAAAAGACAACTGTTTTATGTCCAGACCTGGACATGATAAGGGTTTGTTGCCGGGACAGATTGTGGCAACAGAAGTACGAAGGCGTTAAGGATATAAAGAGATTCTGAGAATCATTTGACGAAAATCTCATTGTTAAATTCCAGATGACATTCAGTTAAGATAGAGATTAAGGACCACACTATGAGTTGTAGGGGTCTGGTCAAGGAAAAGAAAGTAAAGAAAAAAGGAAGGTATTTGTTTTCCTTTGTGCAATAAATTTAAACTGAGGCCAGACTAGCCACACCCACGCTGCCGAGCGTTCATTGGCTGAATGGTGGCATGAGCAATGGGCGAAGGTAAACATATGAGAAAGAAGGAAAACCTGTTGATGCCTCTGAGGGGATTGGTGTTAGATACCACTATGAGAAAGAAGGGAAACCTGTTGACACCCTCTGAGGGGATTGGTGTGAGATACCAATATGAGAAAAGAAGAATTTGGGAGGACGATTCCCTTAAGAACCCCATAAAGCAGAAAGTAATGGACTTCCAAAAATGGAAAGTGATAAATTTTCCTGTCCGAAAACAAAGAAAATCCTTATTGTGGATTTAGAATTATCGAGGAACCCAAATCACGACAGGCCCACACCCGGTTTTGGTCAGTGTCCATATAAACGGAGTAGACAGCATCAGTTTCGCAGAGTTCCGAAGAGTCACAAAAGAGTTCTGAGGAGATGCAGATGCAGACAGAGTTGAGTTGTGAGCTCTGAGACCAGCCTCGCAGGAAGCTGACTGAAACATATCCACGCATTCCGATTTAGACTTCTAACCAAAAACAATTTATTTTTGAAGAACGACTTAGACTCACACCACCAAAACAAGTTTTACGAATATCACCTGAAGATAACAAAAACCAGTTATTGAAAAACAACTTAAGATATTAAGACTCGCCTAACAAACGCAAAGTGTCACATATCCATAGAAGCGGTTTGGGAGAAAGATTCAGTCCTGTATTCAGCAACCAGATATAAAAATATTTTTTATTCTTTTTTTAACACATTTGAACCTTTTGAGTTGTTACTTTATTTTCTTTTACATATACTTGTGCGATGTCACCTTTGCTCGAATTTGGCTTGCATTACGGCCCAGCGACTGATTGATTTCATCTACCTAAGATCAAATCACGTGGATAGGTTAGACTAGAAGTCAAAGCAGTTACTTCGGTAACCAGACGTTGAAGGCGAGCTGGGAATGATAAAGCTGATACAGAATCTAACCAGATTCCCATCCGAATCAGCCAAGGGTTAGAACATCACATTTGGCGCCGCAACCAATACTAAGTCACATTGGTCATCACAGGATAGCACGTGGGCAGAGAGGCCAGGGTGACGTCACAAATGTATTTCTCTGCTTGACCTAAGTATTCTGAGCTACTTATTCTAAAGGCTCTGAAGTAGAATCCTATGACTAGTCCTGATTTTATATTTTTGATTGTGGTGGGTATAGAAATTAATTAGATTTTTTTAGTGGGTTTATGATAAACACCAAAATCTAATTTGTCATTGTTATGTATTAATAAGTTGTCAAGGAAAGGTATAGATTTCTTTATTGAATAACATGAATATTACGAAATTCATATTACCCTCTAACACTCTTTCTACAAGATTTGTAAATAAATTAGTTATCCCTAATACTAGGATCTTTACGACCACATCCAAGACATCAAAGATATAATTAGGATGGAAAATAAATCCAACATTAATTCAGATGCCATTACTTATCAAATAAATTGCTTACAAAGTAAAAGCATATATATATATATATATATATATATATAGTACAGGTAATCGATCCATTGGCATATAATCCAGGTGAATCCTAGTAATATTAGTTATTAGAAGTGATCCACAGAGACCTTGATGTACTTATTATAACAGAGCATATAGCTGCATACAGAAAGGCTTGAAATAGACTATCCCCTATGTTGAGGTAATTTTTGTTTTTTTTGCTGTCAATATATATATATATATATATATATATATATATATATATATATTTGAATAAAAACAGACCACTTTAAGGTTAATTTATTACATGGAACCTTAAAGTGGTCTGTTTTATTCAAATATATTTGTTCTGAATTTACATTGAGCTCTCTGGATATCATCCTCCTTGGGTCTACCCATATAGATTACCTAGTTTTGCATAAACTATATATATATATATATATATATATATATATTATGAATTGTTACATACAGACAAATATTGAGGCCTCTTTTGAAATAACACTGTGAACATTTTGAATTTATATTCTTTTCATTCTCATTACATTTGTACATATATATATATATATATATATATATATATATATATATATATATATGTGCATAGCACCTACATGCATAATGCACATGCATGAATGTGCACATAGACATAGATATATGTTTCAGTATACATAACCCTGATGTAAGGAAATAAAAAGAACGAAAATAAATACTTCCCTGTATAAGTAGAGATAAGTAAATAAGTGTCTATGTAAAAATAGCTGCCGACCACTAGCAGAAAGCCCAGCGGTCCACTGTATATTCATTAACAAGTGTGTGGCTTATCTTTTTGTATAAACATACAGTAATAATTTAATTTTTTTTAATACCCCAAACAGTTTGGATTACAAACAGCAGAGACAAAATAAAACATACTTAATAAGATGTTTCTTCTTTGTAGATGGTATATATATATATATATATATATATATATATATATATATATATATATATATATATATATATATATATGTGTGTGTGTGTGTGTGTGTGTCTATTGATACATTTAAAAAAAACATTCAAGTCTTTATGTCAGATAAAATATCTTTATACATAAACACATGTTAGGAAGTTTTTATTTTAGGAACAATGTTATCTCTAGTTGTACAAGTAGTACACACACACAGACATAAATCAGGGTTGGTATGTATGTATATACTCACAATCATAAGTTTTAGAGAGAGAGAAATGGAAGCAGAAAAAGAGGTACAGTTGTGGACATGAAGGCTTTGATGTTTATATGTAGCAGATTAATAATAATAATAATAATAATAATAATAAAAGTACTACCATCAATTTCAAGTAAAAGAATATATCATTTCCTTGTTGAAGAGTAAAAAACATGCAAGAACAATTCCTCTGGTTGCAAACATCAACCACTGATCAACAAAATGTGACTGGAAACATCTCACTCAAGAAAAGAAACCTAAACATTGTATAGATAGAATATAAAAAAAAAAGCATTTGATAATGTTCTGCATGACATGTATACTTTAGATGATACTTTAGACATCTTTGAATGAGTTGTAAGTAAGGAATGACATCCATATGAAAGTCTAGGTCAGATGAGGTTACATAAGAATGTAACTCAAGTTTTCTGGTCAATATTCTGGTTTTGTGGCATCAAACAAAAGTCTTATAACCTATTCTCTGTTCAACTTCATTCTCTCATCGACTAACTTTCTAATCCAGTCACCAAAATACATTTCCCTAAATAAAAGATTATATTACTGTATTTATAAACAGCATACATTTAAATGTTTTCTATAGAATTTGTACTGTCTGGATGAAACTATTTATCAGAAGGAAAATTCTCGAGAGTGTTGCTATTGAATCTTATCAAAATGTAAATCTATATCTCTGTTTCTTTCCAATCTCACCTTTCCTGAAAGAATTACTATTTTCACAAGCTAACATAGACGACCACATGTCTATATAAATGACCAAACATTAGAATTTTTCTGAAAGCACTTCTTGGGCAGTGCAATAAATTTTCATCACAATAATAATAAAAGTAATAATATTATTAGTAATAATATTAATAAATATTATATGCAACAGCTTTAGTAGTTACTGAAAAATTTAATGTCAAGACAAATAAAATATTAAACAACAGAGAGAAAAAAAGACCATTCAGAAGACAAAATTGAAGCAAGAAATTGAGGAAATCAGATGTTAATTATCAATACTACATGAGGTTTCAAGAAATTAAGATATCTCAACATGGGAAAATGCAATGTACCAAATGCAGAAACAATGGTAATATAAGCTTCTTCATGGTCAATATTCTGCCCCTACCAAACAAGCTGATGGAGACAATCAATACAGCTCACACATTACAAAGAGCTTTAGCTATATAAAATATGTGTGTGATGTTAGGTATTTTTGTTCACCCCAAGCAAGGCAGGAATGCCACTAGTATGCAGGGAGGTTAGAGAGAGTGAAAGTGAGAGAAAAGACCAGGTAGAGTAGGGATTGAAAAAAGGATAAAAGATGAAAGTTTAAGATGACAGAAAATGGCAGTTGACATTGATTTAAATTTTTAAAGATTGTTTCAGGGAAGCAAGTAAACAGGAAGCAAGTAAGCAGGAGGCATCATGGAGTAATGGACAGGGATTGAGGAATCAGAGTGCCGAGTTTGAATTCCAGTCAAATCCATTACATTCACTTACATGTTAATAAACCTTGAAAAAGGTATGAATACTCTTCTTCTTCTCCCACCAGCTATTGGTAAATAGCCTTGGATAGCAACTGGTCTACCACAGAAAGAAATGGCTACCTACTGTGGGAAAAAAATCTGCCTCATCAGTCATGTATCAAAAGATACATGATAGCTTAAGTGTGTATGATGCATGGCACAAAACTGACTGAAGTAAACAACGAGTTCCACAGGTGGGAAGGGCAAGAAAAGAAACTGTTGGAGTAGAAGTGGTGGTTACATTTAAATATTTCAACAGTAAAAGGCTGAGACCTAAATGCCAATCTAGTAGCACACTTAAATTCATGTAGTCGAGGCACCAAGGAAAAATGCTTGTCAGAGCAGTTGCCATAAAAATATTTGTGGAAAAAACAGAGGGAAGTCACATCACATCTGATAGAGTTCTGAAATTTACCTATTCCCATTGAGAAAACTGGCAAATGTGAACATTCTTGTTCACACAAAGTAGGAAGAAAATGACATATAGTTCAAAAGTAGCATTTATTTATTCTAGGATTACACAAGAGAGAACACAAAAAATTTAGAAGTGAATAGTTTTTCACAATTTACACATAATACTGTAAAATACCTTCACGAATCAGCCCCCAAATATCGTTTCCCATCATGCTTTCATTATATGATCCTTGGGAGTGGCATTCAAATGCAAGTATATCCTGGGAGAAGTGCTTACCTTGATCCTCTGAGTATGATCCATGTTCTCCTTGAATTTATCAAAATGAGCAGGAAATGATGTGGAATTTGAGGAACATCCTGCAGCCTATTTTGTCATAGTTCTTCACTAGTTTCTCAACATCTCCAAATAGTTTTTGGCCTTGTGATTCCTCAGGAAGCCTCGAACCAGTGTGACAAAGCTGTTCAACACTGCTTTCTCCATCATAGTGAGCTTCTTGGTAAATTCCTTGCCCTCTATGATCTTTATTTGTGGTCTAACAAAGACACCAATTTTGACTTTGCCACAGACAGCTTAGGGAAGAAGTCTTGAAGGTTGTAGTTTCTTTATATAGAGCTGTGACAAATTGTTTTATAAGAATGGTATCATATATTGGTATCATATATTGTTTTATAAGGCCCAATTTTAAGTGCAGTGGAGGAACCCAACACTTTCCAGGAGTCCAACAGTGGTTCTCATTTGATGTGATTCCCTCCCTGTACTGAACGCAGACCACTATGGCCAGTTCCACTCATGGTAGTGTGCCATAGTGTCCCTACTGTCCCAAAAAGAAAAGATAACACAGAAACTTGATAAAGCCACCTTAGAGACCCATCAGGAAGGTCACCATTTTGTAGTCTCTGATAACTTCTCAACTGTACTCTTCATATTTTAAGGCATCTAGCAAGATCTTGACACTGCTGTATTCCTCTCTGAGCTGCACCAAATGGGCCAGAGGAAGAAATACATATTCCTGTTATGAAGCAGCATGATTTTGAGGTTCCTGGATGAGTTGTTATTGAAGAGGTGACACTCACTGGAGTTACAACTGATTCCAGTTTCCTCAAAGAGTCACATTGTGGCAGAAGCAAAGGCTATCTTCATGGATGAAAAAGCTTCAAAAATATTGGCAATCTGACCTGTGACTTTCAGCTAACAAATTCCACTGCTTGAGTATTGGACTTTGTGAGACCAAGATCTTTGATCAGGTCCTTGAGGGTTTTTTTTGGTTGGGGTAGTATGGGTTATTCTCCTCAGCTGCACCTCTGTGACCTCAAACACTTCATCTTCTGATTTACTGTTCTCTTCTGAAGACAGTTTCTTTCTCTCTTTGGAAAAGTAGGTACAGGGAGCTCTGGGCAGTGTGGCACTGAGGCATTGGATGACAGAAAGGTCTGGATATAAAATAGCCAGCACATTCTTTCCAGCTCGATATTTGGAAGGGTCTCCCATACAGAAGAAGAAGCAATTGCTTGAGTGTTCAGTTGGTTTTCCTCCAAATTCATGGGATTGTGAATTTCATGACTCTATTTTCCCCTCTGTACCATCCTGTAAAAGAGCAAAATAAAAATATGAGTAGAAAAACACAAATATATTTCACCCAGTGTTATTGAAAAACTCTAAAATATTACATTTTTAATTTTTTAAATTTCTATAAATTATGTGCAGGTTATGTAAAACCTTATGTAAAATTTTGAGTTTGAACCCCAGTCAATGTAGCAAATGCCACAAAAATACAGAATCTTGAATACTGAACATCCTTAATATTCCGTATTTTTATACTTCTTGTCTGAGGATCCAGTATAGAAAACATCCATGATACCGTGGTCACTAATGCGCAATTGCTGAAACATATCATATTTTTCAAAAACACTGGTTTAAAAATAATAAAAGTAAAAAATATTGAAATTAAAAAATGTTCCCAAACTTTTATCCTTAAAAATTACACAATCTAAACAAGCAAAACTTTCCATCCATGCGGTATTCACAGGTGAAATGAGGTATCTAGGGATAGTCTTGATCCCTGAGAGTCATTCTGAAATATGCCTTCTAAGCCTCACATATTTTAGCAGATGTTGCCACAGAGTACTTTTACACTCTGGTCTTGATAAAATCACCACAGACATAGCAAAATGATGGACATCTAGAAGTAAACTTAACTGTTGAACTTACATTCCCTGTATTTATACTGTCATCAATGCTGACATAACATTCTAAAATTTATTTTTAGAAACATCTCAAAAGTTCTTGAAAGTTCTAGTAAATTCTCCTTCATTATCTCAGTGCTGATTCTATCTGGAATGTAACAGAAAATAGATTATTTCAAAATCTCAATGCCCAGATCACAAAAGCAAAGCTTGAAGGGTATAATAGTCATTTACTTTGCTTTCTAGACAGAAGCAATTAGAAAATAAAACTTACTGACCAAAGACAAAAGAGTCAAAATTGTGTTACACTGTGCTATATAAATAAGGTGAATTAACAAACTCCTTAATATGAATAACATGCACCATCTCAATGCAGATCATCTATACCTGTCTAGGTCAGATGGATCTTAGTGGTATTATCATCTTTCTTGAGATGAATTGATAGATCTTAGTGGTATTATCATCTTTCTTGAGATGAATTGATTAAAGGCAAACAAGCAAAATAACAGAATATTTCAAAGAGAATCTCTTTTAACACATTATTGCTTTAATACTTCACTCAAATGAAGTAAATAACACAAGTTATGGATATCACATATTTCATGTTTATTAATCACCTGTTCTGTATGGATGACTTGAAACTGGTTGCAAGAAATTGTAATGAACTAAAAGCAGTGTTATGAACAGCAAAAAATAAATATTTCCAATATTGCCATGGAATTTAGCTTAAACATATGTAGTTTATCTGTACCTACCTAGGGCAGTTGGAGAAAAAGGATTGATCGAACTAGAGTTTTATTGAAAAATATTTAAAACTAATAAATGAGTGGATATTAAAGCTTGTACAGGGATGAAGTGGGCTATTACCTCCATTTTGGTAGGATGAATTCACAAGAATGGCAACAGCTTGTGGGTTGATGAAAATAAGTTGTTAAGTAGACCACAAGGAAGGTAGATATGTTAGCCCATGGTAGTAAGAAGAACAAATGGAAACCACACAGTTCAAACAAGGAGCATAAAAGCCATCACATGGCTTGGCTGTTCTCCTTTCAGGGAGTATTACAAGTAAGACTATCTTGATTTTTACCCTGCTCTTTTTTCATCCATATCTATTATAGTTTTTCTGTGTGGGAAAAATAATAGAATATTATTTGTACACTATTTCTTTTATGACATATTTGTATATAAAATATTTTGAGCATAATTGGCATTCATTTTTTTCACCTATTCTGGTTCTTCCTTCCATTATAAAAATGTTAGTATATCATGGATATACTAATGCCTATTATGGGCAACTGGAGACTGAAGATAACCAAGATAGTTATTCGCTCTTTCCAAACACCACATTGCTTTATCAGCATGAATGAACTAAAAGTCCACAGTTAATAATTAAAAAGCCAAAGAATATAAAGAAAATCTACAACTAAACAAACAAGTTGAAATAGAAGGCAAAATTCCAACAAACACGGCAAGTGAGAGCATTAAGCAAAACTAAACATTAAGTACAACATAAAGTTTATTAAGCCATAACAATTTTAATGTGTTTGGGTGGAACCTTGAAGAGGCATGGATAACAAAAAGCTCAAAAAATCCCTAAGAATATATAAAATGCATCATCCTGAAGCAAATATAAATCATCTGAACCTACCTAGGGAAGTTGGAAGCCTGATACTAATCCAATCAAAAACTCATATATAAAAGACTACAGCTATAGGACTTGAAAGATACATAGAATTAACAAATGACTAAACATTAATGATTGTCTACCAGCATGAATCAACTAAAAAGTGACATTTATAAGACTATATATTTAAACAAACAAATCAAAATGGAAGTTGAAATTTCTAAAAGGAAGTAAAAACATTAAATATAAACAAAAATTAAAGGCAATCAATGAAAAGTTCAGTAGAAATTAATTAGTCTACAGAAGTTGAAGTGGTGTAGACTCTCCAGACACCAGAAGTTAATGCAACAAAGGTTCTTCAGGCATCAGAAGTTAAAGTGAGAAAGAGAAATTTTAACTATCTTATATTTGTTCCATTGGACAAATGCAAACCAAAATGAAGGGAGAAAAGTCTGCTGCTGCTTGAAATCACCCATTAAGTTTGGGGAGGGGAAATAAATGAATTAGTTAACAAAGGGCCTAACCAACCTGAAAATAACATCTCTTGCATGACTAATACCCACTGCAAGCACAAGACTTTGATATCAACAAACATCTGATCAGTGAATGCAGGATTCTTGATTGAAACCAGAAACAGAAGGGTTTCTTGATTGAAACCAGAAACAGAAGGGTTTATCGTTGCTGCTCAAGATCAGTGCCTGTTAATAAGATCTTAGCAGTCACATATTTTAAGGAATGGCATACATCTGTTGAGGAGACTATTAATCATTTCATATTTGGCTGTTCTAATTATCTCAAAATTAAGTTTAAAATAGGCATGATAGAGGAGGACAATATGTTTATTGGAAGTTTATAAGCTAAAATAGTATTACTTTGCTCTCAGACTTCACCATACACATCCACCATGCTATACTGTTATATTAAGCAATTCGTAATGGGAGACAGGAATAACAAGGATTAGATTTGAGCAATGTTTATTGTTGGTATGTCATACAGAGTCATTGAAAGAGATGGAATGTCCGTTTCAGTGGTCAGTCATCAGGATGGCAGTTGAGTATAGAAGAATTGACCTAATTTTTGTGGGGGTTTGCTGTGAGGTCACAGGGTATGGTTGGTGCATGTTGGTTGATCGAGGTCACGGTGGTAAGTTGTTTTTGTTGGTTGGTAAGCCTATTCTATGGAATGTGGGGTGATGTCAGATTGCTGTTGAACGGGGATGTGGTAGTAACTGCGAAGGGAATGCCTTTGTAAACAAGTTTTCTAGGGCAAGGTGACGGCACTGAGTTGCTGAAATGATGAGGTGTTGTCAGGTTGGCATGGTTGGTAAACCTGTTTTGTTGAATGGGGCCTTGGTGGCGGCTGCAAAGGGAATGCCTTGTGAATGAGTCATGAAGGCCATGTGGTGACAATGGTGGGTTGGCAAGGCAACAAGGTATTATCAGATTGGTGTGGTTGGTAGGCTTGTTCTGTTGAATGGAATCGCAGTGGTAACTGTGAAGGGAAAGCCTTGCAAACAAGTTGAGTAGATCAAGGTGATGGTGGTGGATTGCCCAGATGATGAGGTGTTGTCGGGTTTGCACAGTTGGTATTTACCAAGGTAACAGCATCAGTGATGATGAAGGCTTGTAGCTTGGTGGTGTCAACATTGAGATCCTATCTTGTTGGTATTTACCAAGGTGACAGTGTTGTTGATGATAACGGCTTGTAGCTGGGTTGTGTCGAAGTTGAGATGTTATCTAGGTCAGTATTTGCCTAGGTGACAATGTCGTCAACACTAAAGGCTTGTAGCTGAGTGGTGTCAAAGCAGGATAGTTGGCTACTTGTTGCTGAGGTGATGAGGTTGTGATGTTATCATGTCGATATTTGCCAAGGTGACAGCATCGTTGATGATGAAGGTTTTTAGCTTGGTGGTGTTGAATCTGGATAGTTGGCTACTCGTGGTTGATGTTTGCCAAGGTGACAAGCTCAAAACATTATCAATGCAAAGCTGGTTACTAGAGGTGGTTAGTCAAGCCTGGTAGTGGTAACCATCATTGAGATGTGTGGTCATGTTGAGTGGTGACAGCAGCAGTAGCAGCAGGAACACGCTGATGATGTTCAGTGGCATGTCGTGCCACAACAGCATTTAGTCATTCTCAGGGACCTGCTTTTAAGCAGGTCTGGTAGACTCCAAGGGCATCTATTTTTCCAGTGGGAACATTTGCGATTAGCCACTGCCAGAGCTTGTGTCATAGACTGGATGTGATACATGGAGCCTAATGCAGAGAAAACGACTTTTGTTATTTTGTTCTCTACTTTCGTGGCATTCACATCTGGCCAGCATGCAGAATGAGAAGAAAGAGATCTAATTGAATCAGAGTATAACAATAAAAGTTGACCAAATATAGTTATAAAAAGATTTCTGAGACTATAAATGCCATCTTTTAGACCAGCCATTCTCAACCTTTCCCCCATCATTTTCCCCCTCGGCTTTATGTATTTATTCATTTACCCTCCCCCCTACTCCCATACAAAAAATTCATAGCCATCATAAAGCATTGATGTACAATTTTGTGACTAAATGAATGAATGATTTTTTCATTCAAAATACTAAGGGGTTTTTTAGTCAAAATAATCTGCCTAAAAAAAATACTAAGTGACACTCATAATACTGATTTCTTATTTAGTACTAATCTACTAATTTTTTAGTATAAGTTAATACTCTGTATAAAATTCAGTATTTTTTTTTAGTATTTTAAAAAATTTTTTGAAAATACTAAAAAATTTTTTTTTGAATGAATGTTTATGATTAGTACTGACTAATTTGTGACTAAAAATTGTGCAAATTAGTCATTAGTAAAAATACCAAAACAGAAATAAAAAATACTGACAAATACTAAAAATTAGTAAAAATTCAGTATTCTGATCAAAAAATTAGTAATCCATCATTCATTTGTACATCAATGTCATAAAGTGACAGAAAAACAAGAAGGACAGAAAGAAACTTTTTATTGTTTAGGACTTTAGGTTTTGTATAAAAATAGTATTATACATTCGTATAAAAAAAAAGAAGAAAATCAAACCTTTTCTAAATAGAAAATTATGAAGTTAATTTGTATTACAAAAGATAATGAAGAGAAACACCAGAAGCATTATCAGTGGAAACACTGCTGATTCAGTGAGTCAATCAGTTTGTTTATGCGAGGAGCTGTTTCTGATAATGCTACTCTCATATCATCATCGGCTTTCAGGCAGTTTTTTAAAATTATCAGGTACTTCAATTATTTACCCCTGACTATATAATTTTTTACCCCCTAGCGGTAAATTTGCCCCTGGTTGAGAACATCTGTTTTAAAATTTATCATAGTATCTCATTAAAAACATTTTAGGAAAAGGATTTAAAAACTATAAGGATTTGGAAATAGATATTACAAGAATGTGCCATTAAAACCTAACCATTATTCAAGTAATTGTATAAGTACAAAGAAGGAAAATATTAAGGAAACTGATATATACATTTAGAATATTCTAGGAAGTCTGTCTTCATCTGAAATACAAAAGAGTGTGTCAATGAGTATTGTTTATATGTTTGAAAAAACTCTTTCAATGACTTCCAAAGAAAAACCTTCTTTTAGCTTTGATAGGAAGTGAAATTCTTTGTAAATGTATCAAATAGAAAACCAATAGAAATCAATAACAAAACAAAATGAATATTGAAAAAAGATAGATGTCAAGCAAAAAGCATAAAAGTAGGAATCTTATGCTAATATAAGACCATTCATGGCATTACTGAACACAGAATAATAATGACTGGAGGTTTGAGGATATTTGCTGTCATTTAATGTCTGTTATATAGGGAAAATAAATATTCAATAAACATGATAAAAAACAGTTTATTGCATTATTTATGTACATATAGAATAAGTATGCACCTCAAAATTATATCACATATAAGTTTGATTTTTACAATCGTAAATATGGACAAACATTTATATAGAACTATAGAATATATATCTAAAAAAGTGAAAGTAAAACAGGAGATACTCTTTTTGGATTGTGAATATATTTTATTAAAATGTTTACAAAAACTTATTAAATGTCAAAGCAGCTGCTATGATCTTTTACGTGTTTTGAATCTTCAGGATGTCAGCAATCATGGCTTTTTACAACTTCCTATCTTTTATAGTTCTTATTTATCTACTTACTGTGTCCCTCACAGGCTTTTTGTTCAGTCACCCATTTGCATAAGCTCATTAGCTATGTTACTCAATGTTTCCCTCTCTCTCTTATCTTCTGTATGTCCTGTGAGATTCAGATTCTCCAAGTCCTCTTTCCTCATTATGTGTCTCTTCCTGATTCTAAGTATAAGTGACCTTTTTGTTTCTATTTTCCTTAAATCTTTGTCATTGCTCAAATCCCCATCCATTCTTCTATTAGAACCACATATCTCTTGTCTGAGAGTCTTGGGTTTGAAAATAAGCTACATCCAGTAGCAAGGCCTCTGATCAGGAGATTGGAAGTTTTCAGGAGCCTGGAACAACCTTTTAATTGCTGTTGTTCATAGGTCCACCCTGACCAAAAGTGGTAGCACCTATTAGGGACCTAGCTGTGGGAAAATAGTGACCCCCCCCCAACCAAACAATACATTTTAATAGTAAAAATACCAGCAATATATATTTTATATAAAAAAAGGCCAACAATTCATATAGTAAAATGACTAGCAATATATTTAATTTGTAGTTGAAGGCATGCAATTACATTCAAAATATATTTAATTGAAGCCATAAAATTGTGTTCAAATTTAGATTTCAACATTGAACAATGCAGAGTGGTTGATATGCCACTAAACAAAATCAAACAATGAACACAAATGAACACTCTCATGAGATTAATCTATATAATATCCTACAATTCCTTAAATCAAACTGTATTGCAAAATATAATTTTAAAAATACTATAGCATAAAACATACATATCCCCACCTCTAGTAATAGTATCCACGCAGACTTGTAAATACACAAAAACTGAGTATCATCTATTATGTATTCAGTTGTGATAGCAGAAGAACATTTTTATTACTTCAAAACTCCCAAGAAAATTAAATTTCAGCCTTAAATGGCCCATAAGGAGTTCATATTCTGTTAAACAAATCAACCAACTGTTGCCTGAAATCTCCTCTTCATTGATGAGGAAATTGACCTGTATTCACTGCCATATAGGATTGATAATGCATAACATTTCAGCACACTTCTTTGTTTCAATGAAATTTAGTGTAGCTAATGAGTCAAGAACTGCAGGCAAGAATGCAATCAAGTCACACTTTGCAGTGTGCATCATTATTTTGATGCATTAGGATCTTCATTATACACTTCCTGATATTTATTTCTAATTTAATAAAGCTAATCAGTAATGAACCAAAATTACTTGTGGAATGTTATCAAAAAGATGCACAGTTAATAAGGAAACCATTTTCTATCCATTAGATGGTGAAAACAGCCTCCTCACAATCAAAATATAATGTACTATCCATCAAACCATTATGTGCTAATGGAATTTCTTGAGAAATTACTGCTACCTGGAGAAAGCAAAACGTAATCTAGTGTAAACACCTCATGTATGAGTGGATCTTTTTGTTAATTGGAACTGATGCAGCTGTTTTTCTGTTACGCATTAAACTGGTCAGAAGAAAAGATTTTATATATAGAAAGGTAACAAAAATGATTCAAAGAGGACATGCATATCTACAAAGAAGGACTTGAAGAAAGTTTAGAAAACACTATTGTGGCAGTTTGATAGCCCAGAATTAGAGGGATCTTATCAAGAAAGATACTTCAACAAAACAAATTTAGAAGGACTCTTATAAAAAAGATATAGAACAAATAAAAGACTAGGTGCTAGTTTTTATAATGAAGCAATTTCTTCTCCTCAGATTTCAAACAATACATCACAGAAATATATTGTCAATAATCATCACCTTAACTGCCCCTGTCCTCTCATGGACATCAGAATGTTTAGGATTTAAGGTGGAGTAAAAAATAATTGAGTAACTTTGACCTATTTTACCACATGAAGTCAAGAATTTCATAAAAGATCATTAAGTGCACATTCTTAGAAAAAACAAAATTTTCCTCTCAAACAACTAACCTAAATTGCAGGTAAATCAGCTGACATACATACATACTATTTAGTTTCTCTGTCACATTTGTTTGTCATTCAATATGAATATGAATAAAATTCACTAAAAAGAATGATAAAATTCATGATGAAAATGTGAGCTTGTTGGCTTTTGTCAATTTCAATTCTCATTTCACTTTCTTCTCAGTATATTTGATTAGATAAAGAACTTCATTTTCAATTAAATTTATGCAACATAATATGTGTGTTATAGCAATGTAAATAAGAATATATGTTTTATGTCTGTATCAGTGAGAGGATTTCAAGTTAACTTGCAGAGGGACAGTACATTATGTGATTGTCAAGGTGCAACCTGTTATTAAAATACAATAATTGACAGGACACTTACTTATTCCACTGAAGACATATAGTCTACAGAAAATACCTGAGGTGTCTATGTAATTACTTGAACAATGCCTTAGCTTTCTTATTTTACAAGGGAGTGCTAAAAAACCCAACCTACTCCCTAAAATCTAACTAAATGACCAAACAACAGAATTTTGTTTTCTTAGGCAAGACAAGAGTTTGCAGTGTTTCCCATTGATTCTGCCATTATAATAAAATCCCTTATCTAAAAGTGAATTTTTAAGAAAACATATTTTGGGGGGGTGTCCAGCTCTACCCAGTTACATTGTTGTATGTCAGGAATTAGTAAATATATAAAACCTTGGAGGAAATTTTGACTTCTATTATTTATTGAAAAAATTGTATTTAACAGAAATATTGTTTTTCTTTATAAATCAACTTTATAACAAGTATCACCAAGATTTTTGTTTGGGAAAATGAAAAAAAGGCTTCCAAGATGTTTTAAAGAAAAATCTTTTTCAAGAAATTATATTATGTGTGATATTATGCTTTTAAATATCATCTTTCATTCATTGACAGAAAATTCCTAATAATGGAAATCTTCTCATAAATTCATATTGCATGATCTTTGGAACACGTATGAAACCATTTCAATTAAAACCTTGAGAATCCAATTTGAAATTATGAAAAGACCATATTATTAGAAATTGTCATTTGATAAAATTGGACAGACATCTATCTACAGAGATATATGTGAACAGACACAGTTACTTAGATTTAACAGTTAACATAAATATTTGCATTCATATCAGGTCACTTCAAGTAGCATGTTGTAATGACCTTAAACATAGTAGCAGCAGCAGCAGCAGCCCTAAAATAAAACTTATCAACAGCAGCTCTTGAATATAAAAATATATGAACCCTAAAGTAACTCTCTCTCTCTCTCTCCCAGATTTTTTCTCTTTTGAACTGGTGTCATGAACTTTCTATGCTGAAGCTAAAAGGGTAGTATGCTACGCCCATAAAACACACCAACAAAGTAAGTTCTCATTCAAACATATTAATGAACATTTCATTGCGTATACAATTTACGTCTAACAAAAGAAATGATGATGAGGAGGAAGGCAAATATTCAGTTCAGTAGAATATAGTTTCATTCTACAGGAAAATCTATTATCTGCTGGCAGTTAAAGTAAACAATTCCTTTTCATGGAAGCTGAAGGTCCATGTTTTATAGAAAGTTAACCTTGAAAATATCAGGCTATAAAAAGGTATGAAGTGACTCATGATTAAGTCATTGTCTTGAAATAAACATACCTCCCATGCACACCTCCAGATCATTTTGAATTATGATGTTCACATGTTTAGATTTGTTTATTTTTTTCAATGCAACTGGGTCATTTGATCAACAATTGGTCCACAAATAGCACAGCTGATAAATTTAATACCTAAAAGAGTATAACCTTTAAAGTCTACTAATAGCAAGGCTATTCTGAACTGTGAAATGATATTAATCATTCTATATGGCAGTGAATGCAGAACAATTTCCTCACAGATGATGAGGAGACTTCAGGCAATAGAGGTGTGGTTCTAACAGCAAATGTGAAGAATGGATGGGGCATTTGAGGAACAACAAAATTTTAAGGAAAATGAAAATAAAAAGGTCATTTATACTTAGAATCAGGAAAAAAACAGTTGAAATTTCTAGGATACATATAATAAGGAGATCTGGCACTCACAGAACATAATCAGTGAGTAATGTACCTAATGAACTTGTGTAAATGGATGATAGGACAGGGAGTGTAAGGTATGGTAAGGGGACAAACACTGCAAAGAGCAACAAAGTATAGGAAGTTGTGAAGAACCATGATCACCCATGTCCTGAAGAGACACTGTACATAAAAAAGATGATGAATAGCTAGGCTGCTAAATTTCAATTTGCATAATAAAACATTTCTGAATTGTTTAGATTTCTGAGCATGGACAAACATTCATGGGCATTGCATCTCATATTGCTGCCCAGTTTGTGCTTTATCAATATATTTGCAATAAATACTTATTAGACTCTTAAGATTTACTGAGAACAAGGATGAAAATTGGCTGGTTTTGCACATATGTAAATAAATGCCAGTTATTCGTATGAAATGTCCTGAATTTTGAAATCTCAAATTCATTACCACGTTATAAGTTTAAAGATTTAAAATCAGAGAAATTTTTAATGACTCCAGAGTTTGCAAAAGGTAAAACAAGGCCAGAAATTGCAACTGAAATGTCAAAAAATTTATATAATATTTTGCCTATATCTTTAAGTATACCATCTGCTGATATACTCAATACTTAGTTTCAAAGACTGGCCAGTGTGTCAACTTGCATGATAGCAAGTGGGCTGCTGATGGAGTGGGTCTCTTATATCAAATATAAAAGCAATAAAAAAAACAAACACAGACAACTGTTTTAGTAATAAAAAGGAATAAGAACTTTATGAAGTTATCTGCACATTATTCATTACTCAAGTTTAATCTAAGAAGACATTTTCAAAACTAAAGATCATAAAGACAAGCTTAAGAAATTCACTGTCTGAAGAGAATTTAAAATCATACATGTTGCTGTTCATTTAAAAGGAATTGTTAGATAAATTGGATGCAGAAGCAATTATTGGCAGATTTGCACAATCATTGAGTGAACACAAATGGTTGGTCTTAATATAGCGAACTACATGCAATTCTTTATTTGTGCATTTGAACTGTCTGTTAATGTGTATATTGCGCAATAAACTATTTAAAATATCAACTAATTCCTTAAAATTTAAAAAAATAAATAAAAAATTAAATTATAACATTTTGTACATACATTTGGTATTTACTGCAAGTAATATGCACAGTACATGTACACTGTAAAAAAAACTTTTTTTTCCCACAAAAATTTTAATTGTACTTTTTATGTATTTTTTAAAAAATTATATTTATTCATTATGAAAATTAAATGATAGCATTGCAGTTGTGGGTGGGCACTCCCTTTTTCTCTCAGCAAGCAATATTTTTGACTCAGTTCACCACGGGGAGTGGATTAATATAAATATATTTCAGCAAGAAATAATTCTAGTTAATGAATAAAAGTTTATTCAGAACAAAAAACTTTCATTATCCTCAAAATAAGCAGGAGACACAGAATTTACACTTGCTTCCAGTTCAACATGGAGACAGTTACTATACAATTGATGACAACGTTAGATCGTGTTTATTCTCTACAACCATTTTAAATATAGCCTCTTTTTGGTCTACATATTTAACTCTGAATTAAAGAGAATTAAATTCTAACATGAAAAATGCAGAATCATTTCCTAATAAATCATTTTATCATAAGATTTGGATTATGTTTATGAACAAAGCACATTTTAAAATTATTTTATTTTGGTCTTTACATACATTTTGCATATTTTCAGATGCAAAATATAACACAAGATCTTTTTGATATGAATTCCTGTCATAATACATATTACTTCCATACATATTAAGGATATAAATTAACCCAGATATTTATTATTGTAAAGATTCAACCTATAATTGTGTAATTTTATATTTTATTTTATGTATAGATAAATAATGCAATAAATTGTAAGACTTTTCATCTTAAAATTTCCTTTGACTGCAACAAGTAAAAATAATAGAAGTAAACAAGTTTGCAAATAATCACTGAAACACCTCAATCTTTCTTTCTTCAACATTCATAGTATACATACCAATTTCTGTAATGCAAATCTTTTCTCTTGAAATGTTCACCAGATAACTATGAACTATGAAACTAATTCAACCTCTTCTACCTCTACCACTGAATTCTTTGTTCCGAGATATCTTCCTCTTTGTTGAATGGAATCTAATCTATACATGCATAGCTGTGGTTTTTATATTAAAATAATTGTTAGAGTTCAAAATAATTGTTACTGTCCATTGTCTAAGGTAATAAAAATAGGCAGGAATGTGACTAAGACTATGACATAATTTGGTTTCACCATTACCCAGCAGAAGTGCTCACAAGAACACCGATCATGACAATGCAAAAAACCCTGATATTATGTGACTGTTGTGACTCTCTAAGTGCTACCAAAGAGTTTGGACTCCTTACTACCAATTGTGATGCAACAACCAGAAAACTGTCAACTTGTAAATCATGTGATATTCGAGCACATGATTCTAGTTAAAGCTAATAATTAGGTAACTATATGTGCAAAATTAATTAAATTAAGTTTTAATTTAGTATAAGTTAACTTATTAGAAAAGTAGACTCCCTTAACACCATCAACATTTTTCTTTTACAAAAAAATAAATAAAAAAATAAAGCCAGGGAAGAGGCAGACACATGAGACACTTTTATGATAAGTAGTGTTTCTTAAAAGAGAAGTTAATTACCAAAAGTTTATAGCTTTGCCTTCTTAACCATAGGAGTGAGGTGCTCAGACTAATAGAATACAAAAGAAAATTCACAGTTAAAGACTAAAGCAAGAAACAAAGTTTCAAACTTTCCTGCAAATTATATAATTTAAGGAAATAATGCAGAAAGCAATATGAAACAAAATGACAAATGAGGAAGAAGTGAAGAAAATAACAAGGAAGGGAAACTGTGAAAAGAAAATGCTGTACAGAGAGAATTTAAGAAACAGATAGAAAACCCTGGACATCACTACATGGAGGACACTTGAAGAAAGAAAGAGAAAAAGAATCTCTCCTCATCATATCCCGAAATAATGCATTATACCTAAAGAAATATTGACAAAATCCAGAAAAACAGCAGGTGCCACTTTTGTGAAAAAAAAGATGAAACAGTAAACCACCTAATCAGTATATGTAGTAAAGTGGACCAAAAAAATACAAAAGAAAGCATGACAGGACGGCAACAGCCATACACTAGGAATTGTGCAAATGACTTGGGTTCAACTGTATAGACAAATGATATCAGTTCAAATTAGAATCTTTCCAGAAAAATAAATCTGATCAAATAATTTATGAATTCATCACCCAGGTTGATCCTCGAATCCATCCAAGCAAGTAGATTGGAATTGATATTTGTGAATAAGGAACAAGAACCTACCAAAATCATGGATATGGCAGCAGACCAGAGTGAAAATGGGAAAGAGTTAGAAATTAGTAAAAATACCAGGACCTTGCTCGGAACTGAGAAAATTGTAGAAAAGGAAGATTACAATCATGCTCAGACAATTAGGCACATCTGTAACCATGTTAAAAACACTAGAATCAAGATTAAATGAGTTGGAAATGTAATGAGGGGCTGAGACTATACAGATGACAATGTTGGGGGGGGGGCAATGATATGAGGAGATTAGTTGTCACACACAGTCTGAAGTTATAAGTGCCAGATATCTGTGTGAATATAAAAATAAATGATAATAATAATAATAATAATAATAATAATAATAATATATTAACTTGTTCTCTTCAACCCTTAAGAGAAATGCTGAATAATGATGTTAAAGGTGCATAATATATGTTATGAACATCTATCATCTTCCCAAATGAAATAAAGTAAACAAGATATAGAAAAGAATCATTATATTTATTTGGATGAACAACTTATTATCCAGCTTTTAATAATAAAAATACAAAAAAAAATTATAATTTAACTCAATGATTCATTTATATTTAGGTTTAAAATACAAGTGTTTAATTGCAGGGAGGATTTGGAGGTCTGTAGAATCTTGTCTGTTTACATAGAATATTCATTCAATTTCTCTTTCCATTAGAAAAAGTCAGATATATACAGCAATAAAAATTACCCCATTCCAGGAATTCCTTTTATTGGTACAACCTGCCATTAGTAAATGGGTACTTGATTCTTGTGAGGTCAAAGCAGACCCATATTTATCGAGTCCAGTTAGGTACAGGGTTGAGGAATCATAGTTTATCTGTTCGCTAGATAGTCCCAATTTTACAATTTACTAGTCATCCAATTACATTAGGCACAATATAACATTGAGAGATTATGGCTACTCAGTATAACAACTATTTCTGACCCCACTAAAGATCAATATCAAAATGCTAAAGTAGTTATCAGTTTATAGCCAATTTTTCACATGCATATATTATTTAGTTATGGGTTTTGCTTAAACCTGTTTACTTAAGAAGGTTATTGTTCAGTGCCTGTAACTTACACTGCATAAGAAAAAGTCAGTAAGCCATTCAGGCCATTTCATTAACCTCTCACCAAACCTTATTGCTCATGATGAAATGATTAAAGATTATTTTTCTTGCAATATTTTCTTGAATACTTTATAACAAATGGATATTATAAAGTGTATCTTTTGAATGTATGGGTAGCATTGTGGTTATCAACATAAAATTCTGTTTTGTTTATTTCACACTAATGCCCTTGGAAAAGGCATGGATCCATCTTCATCCAGTTATAGTTTGAATATCAGGCAAAACAAGACACTTAATTTGGGTGGCAGACAGAATATGGAAAATTCTGATTTCAAACTACTACAAATAATACTTTTACTTGCTCCTCTTCTAAAATATCCTAGCGTTTCCATGAGCACCAAGGCAAATCTCATCAGTGCCATTTTCCTACCAACACTGACATACTAGTGCCAGACATGGCCCCTAATAAAACCCTTGAGAGGAAACTGATCACTTGTGAAATGAAATGCCTGAGGAAAGCAGTGACAAGACCAGATGAGACAAGATCAGGAATGAGGCAATAAGAGGAGGTATGGTAGGAGCAATACAAATCATACAACACATCGAACGACAGAGGATCAAGTGGTTTGGACACCTCACTCATATGCCTATCAACCAACCAGCACTATGAGCATACACCTTCAGGTGCTCTGGCTGGAGAGGAAGAGGCAGACCAAGGCGTGACTCAGTGGCAGACTCTCTTAGAGCCCACAAGATATCTCTCCTCCAGGCCACTCACTTTTCTGCTGACAGACAACTGTGTCTCCCTGCAATGCCTAACAGCACAAGCAGAAGGAAAAACTAAACTAAACTATAAATAATAGGAAATACTGGGCCTTTTAGCTTTCATAGAGCAACCAGTCCAGGAAAAGGAAAACTTTGAATACAAAACCAACCTAAAGAGAGATAGGCTCCATTGTGCTCTCTTGGCCTAGACATACTCCATGCTGAAACAGCTACAGTACATGTAATGCCCCAATGATAATAATGGATTTGGGGATTCATTCATTTGTTTCTTCTGAATGAATTATGATTAATGGGCATCACTTACCAATTATATTCAGTTAAATTCCAGAGTTTATGTCATGTAACCAATTTATCTATTATTCCAGTATTCAAATTTTACAAAGATGATACCTTTGTAAGAATAGCCATTCTAGCTGCATCTTTTTTTTTTTTGTAATAATTTAATATAATAATTTAGTGGGATCAAAAATAAGTTCTCATTTAATTACCAATACTAACTACTCTCTGCTTGTTATGTTCTTATTGTCTTCATCTTTATATGAAGAATGTCTAGCGATTATTAAGCATTCTGGAGATGGCCAATCCCCAACACATTCCACATGACAAGAGTCAATTAAATAGAATCAAGCTAACGGTATAACAAAACTGATTGCCTTTAATTCCACCCAGTACTTTTTCTAGGATACTTTATTCACTTATTGCTTGACTTGATATTCAATGATGCCTTCAGGATAAAGTTGACATTAACTAACCTGTCCATTGTGTCCTGTTTAATCAGAAGGATTGTGTTGACAATTTAACAGTAAGTCAGCAGTTGAACCAGTATCAATACTTTGCAAAATTTGCTTGGTATATATTTATAAAAAAAACAAAATCTATTTGGGAATATTTTTCAGTTTGGATTCTTAGAGTGCACTGTCATTTTATACCTATTTGAAAATTTGCTTTCTGAATGTTTGTGTATCGTGATATTTATGGGACTAAGCCAACTTTGGTACAAGGACACATTCAAGGAATGCCCAGTAAAGAACAAATTTATGCAAATTGGCTTAAACAACTAGCACGTAAATTATCACTTAATGGCTTGTTTGGGATGATACTAGATGAGATAGCACCACAATGCTGAACCACAGTGACTTTCACTGAAGTAGAAAAACAAGAAGTAAAATTCTTAACATAATGAAAGAGAGACAGAAGATAATGCAAAGGAATGGCACAGAGAATATAAAGCTAAACAAAACCATCAGAACTAAATGGAGGCAGGTAAAATTGGAATGGTTAAATGAATAATGTGTAAAGATTGAAAAGAACACAGATGCAGCAAGTATGGCCAAAATGATCAAAAAAATAGCGGGAAAGAAAATATGCAACAAATTGATAGAGGAAATCATAGTTGGAATGGAAAAAGAAAAGGTACTAAAAAAGTGAAATGTATATATAGATGAAATTTTATTTACAACATTTACATTCATTATTTACATTATTCGGACTATTGTCCTCATGTTTGTCACCATAGTTATCACAACATTTTGGCCATTGTACGCTCCGGCCTTCTTCAGGTGGTTGTAATGTTGAACTGAACCGTTTATTTCACTCACTGGGGTAGACTGTTCTAGTTCCATGTGCCATGTGATAAATATGGCGACAAAGATGAGGACAATAGTCCAAATAATGTAAATAATGTACATAATACCTCATTTCAGAAATATAGACAGACTCTGAACATTTACGTTGTTTGGACTTTTGTCCTCATCTTTGTTACCATATTCAGAACATTTCATCCATTGTACACTCCAGCCTTCTCAGATGATTGGAATTTGAACTGAACACTTTATTTCATTCACCAGGTTAGATTGTTCTATGTACCATGTGCCATACCTCTTCTGGATATTTCAGTATCAGTTATTTTCATTTAACTCAACTCTCCAAGACTTGTTCACCTCTGCTGTAACCAGGTATTGAACTCACAACTCATTGGATCAAGTCACTGAATTACTTCAACCAACACTTTTATTCACTGGGCCATAGCATATGGAATTAGAGAGTGCCTCACAAAAAACAGGAAATTTTAGATTTACTATATGATGAAAAAAATTAACTAACATATAAAAAAATTAACTATATATTTTACTATATGAATGAACTAAAAAAAATTAATTAACATATAAATTTATGAACCATTTGTTGTTCCAAGATGCTGCAGTTATCAATTCAGGTGACTGTTCTTCCTTAAGAAAGAACATTCAACTGGGAATTGAAAAAATGCCAAGAAATGTTACCAGAGTTCTTCAGTTTGAACACCATATCTAACATTTGTATTTTTGTTCTGTTTTATGCTACTACATTTCTATGATTTGCCTTTGTTTCAAATAACAGTAAAAAATTTCAACAATTAAATGAACTGTACCAGATTTCTTCATTTTTTGTGAAACACCCTGTTGAAGAATCTACCCCAGTATACGAAATAAGGGATTTGGTTTTAAATCACTTGAACAAGGCCATAGTGTGTGACAGCCAAAATGTTGTGTATATGGCAACAAAGATGATGAAAACAGTCGAAACAATGTAAATAGCATAAATAATTATAATACCTCATCTCAGAAATATAGACAAATATAGAAGAACTTTCCATAATAACAGAGTAGAGAAATCGACAATACATAAAAAGAAACATGGAAAAGGACTGGGATACTAAAATATGAAATAAGGACAGCAATGGGCAAGGTGGGGAAGAATTTTAAAAAATCAGTATTGATAAAGTGATAGGTGATAAAGGAAATATACAACATCAGCAAAATATTAGAAGAGCTCAATAGATCAATTTTCATAGCGTTGCCTAAGAAACCAGGTGTAAATGAATATGAACTCCACTGAACAATCCATTTGATGAGTTATATAACAAAACTAATAATCATAATTCTAATGAAAAGAAATCACAGCAGAATTAGGATAGAAATAGGCAATTAAAAATGTGGCTTTATTCAAGACATTGGAACAAGAAATGCAGTTTGTGTGGTGAAAATACTGACAGAATGAGCAATAAAAATGAAGAAGGAACTACACCAGCATTTCATTAATTATACAAAGGCATTCAATAAAATATGACATGAAAAATGTTAGGAAAGCTTGATCATGGAAAAAATATTAAAATAATTAGTAACCTGGATTTGGAAAAAAAACAACCTATTTGTGAATAAAGAATGAGTTATTAAGTTAATGCACAAGAGTTGAAAGAGGAGTGTGATAAGGGTACATATTGCCAATGGATTTATATAAGAGATTATAGAACAAATTGTCATTTATTACTGGAATTTATGATCAATGCACTTAAATTCAACAATGAATGCTATGTAGATGATATGCTCCAAGAGCAGGCTCAGAATGAAAACTGAAAATTTGACAAAGTATTTGGGTAAAGTAAAAAGAAAAGATTAAATATTAATTTTAAGAAGACAGAATGAATGGTGGTGAGAAAAAGGTATGAATTACACATCAGTCAGTCAGTTATGTGCCATGCAAGAGACATGCTTAGGCGGATATGTATCTTTCGATACATGACTGACGAGACAGATTTTTTCTCAGAGTAGGTTGCCATTTCTTTCTGCAGTATACCACTTACCATACAACCCAGTCTGTCCTGCTATTTACCCATAGCTGAGGGGAGAAGAAGATGATTCATACCTTTCCCAAGAGTATTAGCATGTAAGTAAATGTAATGGATCTGACCAGAATTCCAAACCAGCTTACCGACTTCTCAGTTCAAGTTGCTATTCTTTACTCCACCGTGCCTCAAATTTACACATCAAGGATGTCAAAATTAAACATATGAGATAATTCAGCTATTTAAACAGTAATGAAAAATGTCTGTCTGAATTTCTAGGATAAAGAGTCATCATTATTTACACTATTTACTTGTGGACTAGTGCCCTCATCAATTGTTGCTGTTGTTATGACAGCGTTTCAACCATTGTGCTCTCCAGATTTCATCTAGTTATGTCAATCTGGGAAAGCTACAGGGAATTCTGAATTGAACCCTTTATTGAATCTACTTCATTGACTGTTCTTGTTACTATGTCACTAAATAGACAAATCAATGATTTAATCCACAAAGCCTATTGTTCCCTGTAGGCTACCTAGATTGAAGTACACCTGCTGAAGGCCAGAAAATACAACAACTGAAACATGGTAACAAAAACAAAGATGAGGACAATAGTCAGCACGTAAATAGTGTAAATAATGAAAAGTGTATTACAGATTTTCAAAAGTGCATAGGTACAGAAATTCAACTTTCTTGGCAGTGTAAGAGCAGATGATGGAAAAGTGTGATAAAGTAATTCAAAAGCATATAGCAATAACAAAACACACTTTTCAGAAATCAAATGTGTTAAGTGCTTGAAATTAGAAATTAGTGTTTGAACATTAGAAATGAAAAAAAAGAGTTATACTGTAACGTCTAATCTCTTATATAGCAATTAATATCACAAATGTTGAAAAGATTTGAAGGAATATAAATAGTATTCTCAACATTTGTTGGAAGAATTAAATCTCTGTAATATGATTTTATTAATGAATTCTATTGATGAATGTTGAGTCAGAGCATCTAATAAATATTTTAAGGAGAATAAGAGCTAAAAGGGAATTATTGCTAAAATTAGAAAGAAGCAACTGAAATTTTGGGGATAACTAATGAAGAAAGAAGGATGGACAAATGTCGCACTCACAGAATACATTGAAGGCAAGAGAAGCAAAAGAATGTTATAAGGAACTATTATAAACAGGTTCATTGTAGCACAAGAGAACAAATGAAAATAAATATGATTGATAAGATGAAAGGAAAAGAAGACAATTCTTTGTATTGCTAATACAGAGGATGTGAGCAGAATGTCTCTTTGTAGGCAAAGGAAGTCACTTGGAAAAAGGATAGTGTTGATGGAGCCTGGATTGATGCATATGTTGGGTCAGTTGATCAAAATCACTGGTGGTAATGCTGAGAGCTTGCTGGTGATGGATTACTTGATGCTTGCCTGTTCACCACAATTCTGTTTCAGTCATTATGAGTAGCATTCTTAAAAGTAAATTTGGTGGCACATAACCCCATCTTATTTTAATGTTTTTCTTTGGCAACAACATTTGTGATTGGCTTCTTTATATTGCTTTTTATATTTTTTTAAGAGGATTTATTTTGTGGGCCGGATGTGATGTTTCTAGCTCCTGTGCAGAAGGTTTTTTTTTTTATTTTTAGTTTTGTTTTCTTAATATTCACATCCAGCCAACATGAAGAGTGAATCAGAAAGAAATCTAATTTGAAGCAGAGTATAACAAAACCTACTTGACAAATTTCTGAAAATGGATGGAAGAACAAGTATCATAAAGAGAAAGAGGGTCTCATACATGATCAAATATTGTTTAGAGTAACAAAAGACAGGAAGCTGTGGAGAACCATGTTCCTTCATGTTCTAGAGGGATATGGCATATTGAAAGAGAATGGGAATTTGAGATATTTCTAAAAAATAAATGGAAGAACAAATATCACAATGAGAAAGGGAGATCATAAAGAAGAAAGTATTGTTTAGAGCAATAAAAGACAGGAAGCTGTGGAGAACGATAATCATTCACATTTGGAAAGGACATAAAGAGAATCAACTGAGAAATATTATTTGAAAGAGAAATATCAACCAATTTGTTTATGTGAGTCTGTTGTGTGTTACTGTTATGGCATCAATTCCCATACATGGATTAATTCAAAGCACATCTGAAAACCAGCTTATCGTTGGATCTTGCTTGTTTCGATACTCAGCCATCTAAATATATATTGACTTTTTGTCTTCTATCCAATTTAATTAACATCTTCAATAGCCTGACACTATAAAAACACTGTCCTAATATTATAAATAGCCATTATTGATTCTAATTTGACTCAATTTTTAAGAAATTTATTTGTTTATGACTAACAAGATTTAATATTATTGTTACTTTTTTAAGATGGGTATCTTCATTTTGTTTTACCAAGAATATTTAAGAAAAAGGCATTTTTATGGCTTCTAGGCATGGGTTCAGATACAAACAATTGATGATGAATATGAAGTACAGCAATAACTTTGCAGCCTAATGAGAAAAAAAGAATTTATTCTTCACAACAATTTTTTTAACATAATCTCCTTTCTGGTCAATGCATTTAATTCATTAGGAAATTAGTCCCACCAATCAAACATTATACAGAGAAAATTTCAGATCAAAATTCATCTAATATCAAGCTAGAGACTTATTTGTGCACTCTTGTACAATAGTGCATATAAAGGTATTGGTATATTTATAGCAGTAGAGATATTAATATGCAGAGTTTACAATGAACAGAAGTGGAAGATATGGTATATACATCTATATATCAGACTAACAGTGGATAACTGAATGGAAAAAATCCTCCTATGTTATGTGTTTCATCCCCAGAAAAGAGTTCTTCATCAATATAGTGGGGAGTGGTTAAGAAATACAACAAACACTGGATACAATTTTCTATTAATAATACTTAAGATAAATTAACGCTGAAATTAAAAAAATTTTTTTTAAATTTTCAGAATCCACTGTGTATAGATGCATAACGTAACCAACTTTATTCTGTTTTCTGTCACTTTTAATTTTAATGCTATTGTTTTTAAATATCCTACATTGTGATAGCAATAGTTATGTTAGGAGATATTTTGTATGATCATGGATATATGTAAATTTACCATGGAATATTTCAAAATTAGTGCATAATATATATACACATATGCATTCATCAGGCCATGTATGCAAGTGGCAGAACAATTGCATTTAAGCATGAAACAGACTGTCACTGCTAGATGTTGACCCCAATGTCCACTTTTATGTTTACACATGCTCTATCCCTGATATTGAGTACTTTTACCCATAAATATATATTCAGTGTTCACTTTTTATATATACATATGTGTGTGTATATGTATGTATATATATATATATATATATATATACATGCACACACACACACACACGTGTGTGTATGTGTTTGTAAGTAGATTATTATATTGCATGTCTGTATATCTACATGTATATATCACTATTTATGCATATAATGATTTTCTAAGCATAGCTTAGATGTGGCACAAGACCAAAAATAAGGGTCGCCCAGTGAAGATCAAACTCAATACTCAGTCGTAATTGTTCTAGAAAGACAAGATTACTAACCATTACACCACGTCGAGGTGCCCATATAGTGATTTTCTAAGCATGGCTTAAATGTGGCACAAGTCTGAAAGCATAGGGCACCCAGTGAGGATCAAACTCACTACTCAGTCATAACTGATCTAGCAAGACAAGTTTTCTAATCATTACACCAGGTTAAGGTGTCCATCACCATTTTTGCATATATATTGGTTGGCATTTGTTTATACATGATTCTGTGTGTCTTTCTGCAAGAAAGTCTTAGACCATCTATAGAATATGTTCCTTAATCAACAGTATCATGAACAAACAGATTTGATTATAATGAAAAAATTCTACAATGCAAGAAGTACAATGACAATCACAAAATGCGTAAAAATTGTTTTTATTTAGTAAGATATAAATAGAGATTATGAGAATATTGTTCTTAGTAGTATAATGGCATTCTGAAATGTCCTTGGCCCATCTCTCTTCCCAAAATTTGATCAAATGACCAAACATCAAAATCTTTATTCTTTGGAATCAATTCTTGGTCAATCTAAGAACTTTTCACCACTCCTTTGTAGTAGAACCTTGTAGTATAAATCAATCTATGATTTGTCCATGCATTGAATATTGATGCCATATCTGGTTTGGTGCTCCTACTATATATCTTAATATTCTTGACTAACTCCAAAGAAGGGTCTATAGTGTAATCTCAATTTTAGTCACTTTCTGACCCTCTGTGACATGGTTACTCTCTGTCTTTTCTACCAATATTTTTATAGCAGTTGTTCTAATGAGATCTCCTCCTTGATGCCTTAACCACATGAGTTTAAGTATATTTTAGCAACTCGGTCTCACAGTTTTAATGTTGAAATAGCTAGATATAAACATAATTTCTATTCTAATAGTTTCTTTGCTTGCACTTCTTATCTCTTGAATCCTGTCACCTGCAATCTTCAAAGATTTAAATGTAACATCAATTGCTATCTTCTGTCTTTCTGATTCCTGTTCTTTTATTGTCCTTTCTCCTCACTAATGTCTTCTCATTCTCTTCCACCCCCAGTAGCGTCTTGCATCTTAGTGGCATTATCACCTTGATTGGGGTGACATGATTAAAAGAAGAAATTGTGCAGAGATATTTAATAAAAATTCTACCATTTGTCTTTATATATATATCTAAAAAAAATGTAACTGCCATAATTGTTATCAAGTTAATATTTTCTTCTACAGTGAAATTATTTCTCACTACTCCACTGCTGTTGACTGGTAGCAGACTAAGAGAAGCTAAGTAAATATAATATCACCATTATGCATTACAATTTATTCAACTCCAGAATTCATCAATTACTCATTGTGTATCTATGTGTAGGCAGTTTGCTTACCCAGTAATGGACAGCATTAGAAGAATCATTTTCATATTCAACTTCAGAGAGAAAGAGAGGGAGCCAATGTCTTTCTCTGTGTCCGCTGTTTATATATCTTCCTTTTATATCGTTTTTCCCATGTGTGTGTATCATAAGTGCAGCTGGGCCAATCACATGGATTTGTCAGGGTCGCATTGACATTGAAACATCCACCCTGGCTAGAAAGTCATCCCTCAGATCAATGTAATGAACACTGATGATCTGAGGTAAGCCAGATGCTACATAAATATCTATAAGAACTTTTTTAAATTTCAAAGAATATAGTATAATCAAAATGAGTAAAAGATTTTTCTACTTACAAGTTCCACACAAACAAATTTAGCAAAAGCATCATCACATCAATTTTATATAGGATTCATATTGAAAGAACAAAGTTGAAATTGATCATATATCATAATGTGAAGAAAACAACTTTCAGGAAACTATCAAATTATGGAAGCAAAGAATGTGATGATTGCAAAAGCTAAAGCCACAGCATATCATGGTTTACCTGAATCAGCTTTGACATGACAGAAAAGCATCATGGAGTTTCAAAATTCCCCAGTAGTGCATTGCTAGGGATAAAAGTCATATGTACACTTAATACCAAGTTCTTACATACAATAAGGTTTATAGGATATTCAGAAATTGGTATACTGAATATGTTATGAAGATTGTGTTGATCAGATACATTAAGTTTGGGATCTATTTTTGAAATGGTTGATATTAACATTATTGATGATAATGATATTGTTCATCTTCAGTAAATAAGGCTGATGTTATTAATTTTATGTGGGAAAAACAATAAGATTTTCCAATAGGTAAACTTGAACAATATCAGTTAAAAAAAATGTATGCTATTTAAAATTCTAATCAATATCTCAAAAAATATTAAAATCAAAATGTTATTGCATTGGGTTTGCCAAACATGAAGACATAACCCAAATCTTTCTATGGAAAATTAAAAGTAATGAAGAAGAGTCTGACTGAGGAAAACTTTGAAAAATCAACTTAGAAATGGCAGTAGACAAAAAAAAAATATTCTTACTAAATGCAACAAAAAAGAAAGAATTTGAAGTAAGTGCCATAAAAACTGTATCTTTCATCTGAACAATTTCTTTCTTTTATTTATTCTTTCTGAAGCAGACTGTCTTTGAAACAAAAAAGAGAAAACAAAAAAAAAATGAGCCTCATCCTACACATATTCCATCTTCTGCTGATGGAAAAAGTGGCCACTCCCTATTAGCTTCAAGCAGCGCTGCTGTGGAAACGGTCCAAAATAACTGACCAATATATTTTGTTGTGGCGAGAAATGCAAATGTCAGCACAAGACTGGAATAATATCTGGATCTGTCCGGATAAGCAAGAAAGTAAATCAATGAGAAAACAAAGTACAAACAAAAACTGGCATTAATACTAAATGTGTAAGGATAGCAGTGTTGAAAAGAATCATTATTGTTATGGAAATATAGCAATGAATTAGATAATGAAAAAATAATATTTACATCATTTAAGGTACCTTCAATGACTTGCATACTGTATTAATTGTTAATCATGATGTATTTCTCTGCAATTTCATCAGTGTAGGATTTTAGTAAAGACTCAAAGAAATGAGATTATGTCTATCTCTGTGAACTCTTAGCAGTACCATTAATGAACTATGTGGATTGTTAATCACAATTAATATCCAGGATAAAAGATATTCTTACTACTCATTCCCACAAAGAACATTCAGGAACTCCTTTACTTACAAACAGGATTTCTGGGGCACAAAAATTCTTCAGATGAAACCAAAAAGACCATGAAGATAAATTTACAAGATAGCAACTTGGATAGATATAAATCTCAAAATATTGACAATTAAACAAAAAAGGTAGCACACATAAAAATATGAAATTGCCTATGTTATACATGTTGTATTAAATGGGTTGGTCTGATCAGGATATTTATCAAGAACTGAAGACAACTCAATTCTTGATCAAGGATTTTAGCATTCAAGTTTATGTCAGTCCCAGAGGATCTATTTTTACTCTTGTTAATTTTCATGCAAGAAAACTTTACCCACAAATATATGTGGATCCAAAAATAGAAAACATTTTCCCAGCAAATTTCTTCACACATGGAGAAATTTGTAAAATTCTATCAATGTCACAAAATTAAATATTTATTTCAGTGTGTGATTTGACTGCATGTTAATTAATTCAAGCTGCACCTCCTTAGGTACTGTATCAATATCAGTGAAAGGATAAGATAACAAATTGAATTCAGCCTCAATTTTCTGAAATCTTCTTGTGACCTCATCCTCCAAACTCAGTGAATGGATCCTAATCTTGGAAGAAACACTTGCAGGTACTTTCTGTTTTCCTAAAAAGAGGGAAATGACAAAACTCACCCTCATCTGCTTGCCTTGCAAACAGACTTAGTTTTATTTTGAATGAGCTCACATGCCTCAACATTTCATGTGCAAACTGGCCTTTTCCCCTGCAATAATATATTCAATTCATTTAATTTCTCAAACATATCTGCTTCAAACATCATTTCATATCTCCACTCCTCATATCCCATTTTGGTTATAAAATGATATGAAATCACTTTTTATGTCCAGTAAGAGGACGATTTCATTCTGTAATTCCCAAAATGGTTTCAGGATTTTGCCCAGGATCAACCTCCGAACACTGTTGTGGTAAATCACATCTCTATACTCTGCCTATATGTTCTCAAGCAGAGATTTAAATTGTTGATGGTTGTGTGCCCTTGCTCTGATTGTGTTCACCACACTCACTATAGGATTGAACACATACTTTAGATTCAGTGCAGCTTTACAAAGGTTTCCCTAGTGCAAAATACAATGAAAAGACAAGATATCACTGTCTAGATGTTCTGCTTTTAACTTGTTCTTTAAAAGTTTAAAAAACCCACATTTTTTTCCAGTAAATGCTCTGGCCAAATCTGTTGTAATGCTTGCCATTCTATTCAATGAGAAGGCACATGGTCTGTTACTTCTTCAGTTTTGTAACACAAACTACAGCTTTTTTCCTGTGTTTTTCTTGGAACTTTTTGCCACTAAACTTGGCATGTATGGTTTGGTGGTGTCATTTCAAATTGTATTTCTTGAATAAAAAAACTGGCTCATGATACAGTAAACACACTGCCTTATTCCCTGAATTACTGAAGAAATATTTGTGTATCCAGTCTTCATTAAATGCACAGCATTCTTTTTTGATTTGCACTTTTTAGGAGGGCCCATGGTTCACTCAGAACATTACAGATCTTACCGTTGCAAAGACAAAACTGAAACGAGACAGAATTGCCAGGAATGTGGGTATGAACATCAACAGTGCATACATTTGAATGGGTGCATGCACAGTATGTATCCAGCTATTAAAACATGGAGTTAATATTCTTTGGCATAAGGGAAGCAAGTCTCAGTTCAATTTAGTTTTGGTACTCACAGTTCACAACAGTAATTTTACAAAAATTTTCCATTTAGAAGTTTTTTTGCTGAATGCTTTCACAGGCTGCAGGAAACTCTGCTGTGGGCTGCATATGCAGCCTGTGGGCTGGTAAGTTCCCACCCCTGCTTTAGTGCTTAAAATATCAGATAAAGTATGAATATATTTTTGAGTAACACTTAAGTTGACCTAGGGATAGATTTCTCCAACACCGCATGATGCTACACAACCAAAATATTAATCTGAGAACTCCAGCTCTTAAAGAGCTTCATCATACATAGACTGTGTGTCATGTATTGGGTCCAACACATTCAGTAATATCTCAAATATAATCTATATACAACCATTTTCTCAGATTAATGACTAAAAACGGTTTCATGTGAATAAATCCATTAGGTTGTAAAGAAGATAATCTTTCATCAAATCCTGTGGACTGATTATACAGAATAACAAGCTAAAAGTTTGACCAAATAACAAAAACTATATTACTTGAAGATTTCCAACTGTAGCAACAACTAAAATGGATAGCATATGTAACTAGAAGCAAATTAATGATATAATCCAGATATTGAATTTCCACCCTACTATGAACAAATATGTTGGAAGGAAACTCTTATCAATATTAGAAAAAGCAATAATATTTAAAGAACTTGATAAGTCTAGCTTCCTGAAAAAGTGTTTCATGAAAAAGATTTTACAGATGTCAAGTGACAGTAATGCTAACTGTTTGTCAATGAACACCACATGTTTCCTGGATAGAAATGGCTAATCTGACTATTACCATTACATGAGTATGGGATGAGGCTACACACACACACACACACACACACACACACACACACACACATGCACATGTTGCTGAAGTCAACACAGCTAGCATATCAAAGTGCTTCATGGAGGATTAATTGTTGGCAAGCTAGTCTGGTTGACTATTAGTACTGAGTAGTGGAACACTCTGCAATAAGTGCTCTATACTTATGACCTTGTGCCAAATTAAGCTTAAGGTTTTGGTGCCTTGAGTCAGTAGTGATCAAGTTAATATGATTGATCATTATTACTGTGTAGTGAGTTTGATGCTCACTAGTTGCCTCATACTTGTAGCCTTGTGCCAAACTTAACTAAGCTTGGTAAATAAGAACAAAGTTTGCATAGGAACTGGAATAATCATTAGAAAAAGAATTTAAGAGTTTGGATCTTATTTGAGTGTTTATTTGGAGTTAAAGACAAACATTTTCTTTTGGCCAACAGCCATCTTTATCAAATGCACACACACACGCGCACACACACACACATATATATATATAATTCACATATGAAAAGAAAGTTTTGGCAAGAGAATTTCATGCTGCACTGAATTGTACATCTCCAAAAGACACACTCTTTCCTGCGAGTTTACTAATATCAGATAAAGACATTTCCTTGAAGCAAAGATGTGAAGATATTTAAACTCACCAGCCAATATGTCCTTTGAGAATTTATAGATCAGTGTAGTTCAATATCTCATAAGAACCAAAGAACATAAGATGATTCAATACAACAGTTAATATTTTCTAACACTGTTAGCATAGACTATAGACTTTGATTTATATATGTGAGTGTTTGTGTGCATCTATGTATATATTTGCCTTTATGAGTATAAAACTCTACATATCTCTGTACCCTCTATGTGTGCCTGTATAATATATATATATATATATATATATATATATATATATATATATATATATATATATATATTGTGTGTGTGTGTGTTCAAAATATAATATATAATATATATTACATGCACAGTACTTATTAGAAATCGCTCAATATCAGAATAGAGCTAACATATTTAGTTGGATAATTGTAATATATACAAATAAATATATATATATAAATGCAAGTGCATAAAGTATAAAACTGTCAAATATATATTAATCCTAATTTAATTCTAAATTCCCTGTACACAAGTATGCCTTTCAGTAACTACATTGATATTAACACTTAATATCTGACAAATCTCTAATAATACACACACACATATATATATATACACACACACACACACACATATACACACACACACACACACACACATACATATATATATATATATATATATATATATATATATGGCGGTTGTTTTGGTTTAACATTATATCAATCTCTATGGGTTATTTAATGACAAAATCTAAAACTTTTGTAAACAATATTTTGGGAGGTGATAATAATGGTTTTAGTGATACAAGTCTTACTAATTACTGGATTATACCTTTCCCAAGGGTATTTGTGAGCAAGTGAATATTACGAACCCAACTGGAATTGGAACTTGGCTCTCTGGTTAACAACTCAAAGCCATTAACCATAATACCATCTACACATCCAAGCTTCGAGCATCTGATATTACCTAGCTGTCACCCAACTTCGGTTATCATATGAGAATTGGTGTTTCAACATGATGTTTTAATTGTACAACACCCTCCATGGTCATTCAAAACTTCCAACACCGCAGCTTGTCACTGAAGTGACCACTTCAATCACTAGCTAACCTTATCCCACATTGTGATTTAAGGTTGATCATAAGGCAGCCAAGATCAAATCATAGCAGGTATCTACATGTTGGTCTGGTCCAAGCAGGGAAATCACATACAGGAAAAAAATAATGCTCAAATATACTGGAGAAAATTAAATACTGTTTTTATATCAGTCCTCTGTACAATAATTGTTTTATATCAGAGTTTGCACACAATTAATTATCAGCCCAACCTGCATCTAAATCGGTAGTGATACAATTGTTGTTAACTTGGTAAGTTGGAGGCTTTTGTCAGCAGATAATCATGTGGGTCTCTCTCCTGTCTCTGGTCTTGTCTCCATCTCTTTTGCCTCTCTTCTCTCTTCTGTGACTCATCTCCGTCTCTTTTGCCTCTCTTCTCTCTTCTGTGACTCTTCTCCGTCTCTTTTGCCTCTCTTCTCTCTTCTGTGACTCATCTCCTTCTCTTTTGCCTCTCTTCTCTCTTATGTGACTCATCTCCGTCTCTTTTGCCCCTCTTCTCTCTTCTGTGACTCTTCTCCATCTCTTTTGCCTCTCTTCTCTCTTCTGTGACTCATCTCCGTCTCTTTTGCCTCTCTTCTCTCTTCTGTGACTCTTCTTCGTCTCTTTTGCCTCTCTTCTCTCTTCTGTGACTCATCTCCGTCTCTTTTGCCTCTCTTCTCTCTTCTGTGACTCATCTCCGTCTCTTTGCCCCTCTTCTCTCTTCTGTGACTCTTCTCCTTCTCTTTTGCCTCTCTTCTCTCTTCCATGACTCATCTCCATCTCTTTTGTCTCTCTTCTCTCTCTTCTCTCTTCTGTGACTCATCTCCGTCTCTTTTGCCTCTCTTCTCTCTTCTGTGACTCTTCTCCGTCTCTTTTGCCTCTCTTCTCTCTTCCGTGACTCATCTCCGTCTCTTTTGCCTCTCTTCTCTCTTCTGTGACTCTTCTCCGACTCTTTTGCCTCTCTTCTCTCTTCTGTGACTCATCTCCGTCTCTTTTGCCTCTCTTCTCTCTTCTGTGACTCATCTCCGTCTCTTTTGCCTCTCTTCTCTCTTCTGTGACTCTTCTCCGTCTCTTTTGCCTCTCTTCTCTCTTCTGTGACTCTTCTCTGTCTCTTTTGCCTCTCTTCTCTCTTCTGTGACTCATCTCCGTCTCTTTTGCCTCTCTTCTCTCTTCTGTGACTCATCTCCTTCTCTTTTGCCCCTCTTCTCTCTTCTGTGACTCTTCTCCTTCTCTTTTGCCTCTCTTCTCTCTTCCGTGACTCATCTCCATCTCTTTTGTCTCTCTTCTCTCTCTTCTCTCTTCTGTGACTCATCTCCGTCTCTTTTGCCTCTCTTCTCTCTTCTGTGACTCATCTCCTTCTCTTTTGCCTCTCTTCTCTCTTCTGTGACTCATCTCCTTCTCTTTTGCCTCTCTTCTCTCTTCTGTGACTCATCTCCATCTCTTTTGTCTCTCTTCTCTCTTCTCACTTCTGTGACTCATCTCCGTCTCTTTGGCCTCTCTTCTCTCTTCTGTGACTCATCTCCTTCTCTTTTGCCTCTCTTCTGTCTTCTGTGACTCATCTCCTTCTCTTTTGCCTCTCTTCTCTCTTCGGTGACTCATCTCCTTCTCTTTTGCCTCTCTTCTCTCTTCGGTGACTTATCTCCATCTCTTTTGTCTCTCTTCTCTTTCTTCTCTCTTCTGTGACTCATCTCCGTCTCTTTTGCCTCTCTTCTCTCTTCTGTGACTCATCTCCTTCTCTTTTGCCTCTCTTCTCTCTTCTGTGACTCTTCTCCTTCTCTTTTGCCTCTCTTCTCTCTTCCGTGACTCATCTCCATCTCTTCTGTCTCTCTTCTCTCTCTTCTCACTTCTGTGACTCATCTCCGTCTCTTTTGCCTCTCTTCTCTCTTCTGTGACTCATCTTCTTCTCTTTTGCCTCTCTTCTGTCTTCTGTGACTCATCTCCTTCTCTTTTGCCTCTCTTCTCTCTTCGGTGACTTATCTCCATCTCTTTTGTCTCTCTTCTCTTTCTTCTCTCTTCTGTGACTCATCTCCGTCTCTTTTGCCTCTCTTCTCTCTTCTGTGACTCATCTCCTTCTCTTTTGCCTCTCTTCTCTCTTCTGTGACTCATCTCCTTCTCTTTTGCCTCTCTTCTCTCTTCTGTGACTCTTCTCCTTCTCTTTTGCCTCTCTTCTCTCTTCCGTGACTCATCTCCATCTCTTTTGTCTCTCTTCTCTCTCTTCTCTCTTCTGTGACTCATCTCCGTCTCTTTTGCCTCTCTTCTCTCTTCTGTGACTCATCTCCGTCTCTTTTGCCTCTCTTCTCTCTTCTGTGACTCTTCTCATTCTCTTTTGCCTCTCTTCTCTCTTCCGTGACTCATCTCCATCTCTTTTGTCTCTCTTCTCTCTCTTCTCACTTCTGTGACTCATCTCCGTCTCTTTTGCCTCTCTTCTCTCTTCTGTGACTCATCTCCGTCTCTTTTGCCTCTCTTCTCTCTTCTGTGACTCATCTCCGTCTCTTTTGCCTCTCTTCTCTCTTCTGTGACTCATCTCCTTCTCTTTTGCCTCTCTTCTCTCTTCTGTGACTCATCTCCTTCTCTTTTGCCTCTCTTCTCTCTTCTGTGACTCATCTCCATCTCTTTTGCCTCTCTTCTCTCTTCTGTGACTCATCTCCATCTGTTTACCTCTCTTCTCTCTTCTGTGACTCATCTCCGTCTCTTTTGCCTCTCTTCTCTCTTCTGTGACTCATCTCCGTCTCTTTTGCCTCTCTTCTCTCCTGTGACTCATCTCCGTCTCTTTTGCCTCTCTTCTCTCTTCTGTGACTCATCTCCTTCTCTTTTGCCTCTCTTCTGTCTTCTGTGACTCATCTCCTTCTCTTTTGCCTCTCTTCTCTCTTCGGTGACTCATCTCCTTCTCTTTTGCCTCTCTTCTCTCTTCGGTGACTTATCTCCATCTCTTTTGTCTCTTTTCTCTTTCTTCTCTCTTCTGTGACTCATCTCCGTCTCTTTTGCCTCTCTTCTCTCTTTTTGCCTCTCTTCTCTCTTCTGTGACTCATCTCCTTCTCTTTTGCCTCTCTTCTCTCTTCTGTGACTCATCTCCTTCTCTTTTGCCTCTCTTCTCTCTTCTGTGACTCTTCTCCTTCTCTTTTGCCTCTCTTCTCTCTTCTGTGACTCATCTCCTTCTCTTTTGCCTCTCTTCTCTCTTTGTGTGATCTCTTCTCCTTCTCTTTTGCCTCTCTTCTCTCTTCTTCTTCTCATCTCCATCTCTTTTTTCTCTCTTCTCTCTTCTGTGACTCATCTCCGTCTCTTTTCTCTCTTCTCATCTCCGTCTCTTTTGCCTCTCTTCTCTCTTCTGTGACTCATCTCCTTCTCTTTTGCCTCTCTTCTGTCTTCTGTGACTCATCTCCTTCTCTTTTGCCTCTCTTCTCTCTTCGGTGACTCATCTCCTTCTCTTTGCCTCTCTCTCTTTTCTTCTCCTTATCTCCATCTCTTTTGTCTCTCTTCTCTTTCTTCTCTCTTCTGTGACTCATCTCCTTTTCTCTCTTTTCCTCTCTTCTCTCTTCTCTCTTCTCTCATCTCCTTCTCTCTTTGCCTCTCTTCTCTCTTCTGTGACTCTTCTCTTCTCTTGCCTCTCTTCTCTCTTCTCTCTCATCTCCTTCTCTTTGCCTCTCTTCTCTCTTCTGTGACTCATCTCCTTCTCTTTTTGCCTCTCTTCTCTCTTCTGTGACTCTTCTCCTTCTCTTTGCCTCTCTTCTCTCTTCTTTTCTTCTTCTCTTTCTCCTCTCTTCTCTTTTTCTGCTCATCTCCTTCTCTTTTCTCTCTTCTCTCTCTTCTCCTTCTCTTTTCTCTCTCTTCTCTCTTCTCTCTTCTCATCTCCTTCTCTTTTGCCTCTCTTCCTCTCTTGCCTCTCTTCTCTTCTGTGACTCATCTCCTCATCTCCATCTCTTTTGTCTCTCTCTTCTCTCTTCTGTGACTCATCTCGTCTCTTTTCTCTTTTGCCTCTCTTCTCTCTTCTCATCTGTCTCTTCTCCTTCTCTTTTGCCTCTCCTTCTCTCTCTTCTCTCTTCTGTCATCTCCATCTCTTTTGTCTCTTCTGACTCTCTCTTCTCTCTCTTCTCTCTTTTGCCTCTCTTCTCTCTTTGCCTCTCATCTCTCCTCTTTGCCTCTCTTCTCTCTTCTGTGACTCATCTCCTTCTCTTTTGCCTCTCTTCTGTCTTCTGTGACTCATCTCCTTCTCTTTTGTCTCTCTTCTCTCTTCTCTCTTCTGTGACTCATCTCCTTCTCTTTGCTCTCTTCTTCTCTCTTCTCTCTTCCGTGACTTCTCCTCTTTTGTCTCCTCTCTTTCTCTTCTGTGACTCTCTCCTTCTCTTTTGCCTCTCTTCTCTTCTGTGACTCATCTCTTTCTCTTTTCTCCTCTCTTCTCTCTCTTCTGCCTCTCTCTCTCTTCATCTCCTTCTCTTTTGCCTCTCTTCTCTCTTCTGTGACTCATCTCCTTCTCTTTTGCCTCTCTTCTCTCTTCTGTGACTCATCTCCATCTCTTTTGCCTCTCTTCTCTCTTCTGACTCATCTCCTTCTCTTTTCCTTCTCTTCTCTTTTGTGACTCATCTCCTTCTCTTTGCCTCTCTTCTCTCTTCTTCTGTGACTCATCTCCTTCTCTTTTGCCTCTCTTCTCTCTTCTTCATCTCCTTCTCATCTCTCGTCTCTTTTGACTCTCTCTCTCTCTCTTCTCTCTTCTTCTCTTCTCCTTCTCTTTTGCCTCTCTTCTCTCACTCATCTCCTTCTCTTTGCCTCTCTTCTCTCTTCTGTCTTCTCTTCTCCCTCTCTTTCTTTGCCTCTCTTCTCTCTTCTGTGACTCATCTCCTTCTCTTTTGCCTCTCTTCTCTCTTCTGACTCTTCTCCTTCTCTTTTGCCTCTCTTCTCTCTTCTGTGACTCATCTTCCTTTCTCTCTTTGCCTCTCTTCTCTCTTCTGTGACTCTTCTCCTTCTCTTTTGCCTCTCTTCTCTCTTCTGTGACTCATCTCCTTCTCTTTTTTCTCTCTCTTTTGTCTCTTCTCCTCTCTTTGCCTCTCTTCTCTTCTGTGACTCATCTCCTCTCTTTTGCCTCTCTCTCTTTTGACTCATCTCCTTCTCTTCTCTCTTCTGTGACTCATCTCATCTCCTTCTCTTTTCTCTTCTTCTCTTCTTGACTCATCTCTTCTTTTGTCTCTCTTCTCTCTTCTGTGACTCATCTCCTTCTCTTTTGCCTCTCTTCTCTCTTCTGTGACTCATCTCCTTCTCTTTTGCCTCTCTTCTCTCTTCTGTGACTCATCTCCTTCTCTTTTGCCTCTCTTCTCTCTTCTGTGACTCTTCTCCTTCTCTTTTGCCTCTCTTCTCTCTTCTGTGACTCATCTCCTTCTCTTTGCCTCTCTTCTCTCTTCTCTTGACTCTTCTCCTTCTCTTTTGCCTCTCTTCTCTCTTCTCTCTTCTGACTCATCTCTCTTCTGCCTCTCTTTCTCTTCTGTGACTCTTCTCCTTCTCTTTTGCCTCTCTTCTCTCTTCCATCTCCTTCTCTTTTGCCTCTCTTCTCTCTTCATCTGACTCATCTCCTTCTCTTTTGTCTCTCTTCTTCTTCTTCTCTTCTCCTTCTCTTTTGACTCATCTCCTTCTCTCTTCTCTCTTCTGTGACTCATCTCCTTCTCTTTGCCTCTCTTCTCTCTTCTGTGACTCATCTCCTTCTCTTTTGTCTCTTCCTCTCTTTCTCTTCTGTCTTCTCCCTCTCTTTTCATCTCATCTCTTCTCTTTTCTCTCTTCTCTCTTCTCTTCTCATCTCCTTCTTTTTGCCTCTCTTCTCCTTCTCTTTGCCTCTCTTCTCTCTCATCTCTTCTCTTTTCTCCTTCTCTCTTTGTGACTCATCTCCTTCTCTTTGCCTCTCTTCTCTCTTCTGTGACTCATCTCCTTCTCTTTTGCCTCTCTTCTCTCTTCTGTGACTCATCTCCTCATCTCCATCTCTTTTGACTCATCTCCTTCTCTTCTCTCTCTTGACTCATCTCCTTCTCTTTTGCCTCTTCTCTCTTCTGTGACTCATCTCCATCTCTTTTTGTCTCTCTTCTCTCTCTTCTCTCTCTCGTCTGACTCATCTCCGTCTCTTTTGCCTCTCTTCTCTCTCTTCTGTGACTCATCTCCTTCTCTTTTGCCTCTCTTCTCTCTTCCGTGACTCATCTCCTTCTCTTTTGACTCTTCTCCTTCTCTTCTCTCTTCTGACTCATCTCCATCTCTTTTCTCTCTTTCTCTTCTCATCTCCTTCTCTTTTGCCTCTCTTTTCTCTCTTCTGTGACTCATCTCCTTCTCTTTGCCTCTCTTCTCTCTTCTGTGACTCATCTCCTTCTCTTTGCCTCTCTTCTCTCTTCCGTGACTTATCTCCTTCTCTCTTTTCTTCTCTCTTCTCTCTCCTCTTCTCTCTTCTGTGACTCATCTCCGTCTCTTTGCCTCTCTTCTCTCTTCTGTGACTCATCTCCTTCTCTTTTGCCTCTCTTCTCTCTTCTGTGACTCATCTCCTTCTCTTTTTGCCTCTCTTCTCTCTTCTGTGACTCTTCTCCTTCTCTTTTGCCTCTCTTCTCTCTTCTGTGACTCATCTCCTTCTCTTTTGCCTCTCTTCTTTGACTCATCTCCTTCTCTTTTGCCTCTCTTCTGTGCTCACTCATCTCCTTCTCTTTTGCCTCTCTTCTCTCTTCTCTTCTCTCATCTCCTTCTCTTTTGCCTCTCTTCTCTCTTCTTCTCATCTTTGTCTTCTCTTTGACTCATCTCCTTCTCTTTTGCCTCTCTTCTCTCTTCTCTCTTCTCTTTTCTCCTTCTCTTTGTGACTCTTCTCCTTCTCTTTCTTCTCTCTTCGTGACTCATCTCCTTCTCTTTTCTCTCCTCTCTTCTCTCTTCTGTGACTCTTCTCCTTCTCTTTTGCCTCTCTTCTCTCTTCTGTGACTCATCTCCTTCTCTTTTGCCTCTCTTCTCTCTTGTGTGACTCATCTCCTTCTCTTTTTGCCTCTCTTCTCTCTTCCGTGACTCATCTTTATCTCTCTCTTTCTCTCTCTTCTCTCTTCTGACTCATCTCCTTCTCTTTTCTCATCTCCATCTCTTTTGCTCTCTTCTCTCTTCTGACTCATCTGTCTCCATCTCCTTCTCTTTTGCCTCTCTTCTCTCTTCTGTGACTCATCTCCTTCTCTTTTGCCTCTCTTCTCTCTTCTGTGACTCATCTCCGTCTCTTTTGCCTCTCTTCTCTTTCTTCTCTCTTCTCTTCTTCTCTTGTCTCTTTTGCCTCTTCTCTTCTGTGACTCTCTCATCTCCGTCTCTTTCTCTCTCTTCTCTCTTCTGTGACTCATCTCCGTCTCTTTTTGCCTCTCTTCTGTCTTCTCTTTTCCTCTCCTCTCTTTCTTCTCTTCTCTCTCTTCTGGCTCTTTCTTATCTCTCTTTTGCCTCTCTTCTCTCTTCTGTGACTCATCTCCTTCTCTTTTGCCTCTCTTCTCTCTTCTGTGACTCATCTCCTTTCTTTTCTCTTTCTCTCTTCTCTTCTCTCTTCTCTTTTTGCCTCTCTCTCTCTCCATCTTCTCTTCTCTTTTCTCTCTTCTCTCTTCTGTGATCTCCATCTCCTTCTCTCTTTTGCCTCTCTTCTCTCTTCTGTGACTCATCTCCTTCTCTTTTGCCTCTCTTCTCTCTTCACTTTTGCCTCTCTTCTCTTTTCTGTGACTCATCTCTCCTTCTCTTTTCCTCTCATCTCCTCTCTTCTCTCTTCTCTCTCTTCATCTTCGTCTCTTTTGTGCCTCTCTTCTCTCTTCTGTGACTCATCTCCTTCTCTTTTGCCTCTCTTCTCTCTTCTGTGACTCATCTCCTTCTCTTTTTTGCCTCTCTTTCTCTCTTCTGTGACTCATCTCCTTCTCTTTTTTTTGCCTCTCTTCTCTCTTCTGTGAGCTCTCATCTCCATCTCTTTCTCTTCTCTCTCTTTCTCTCTTCTTCTTGACTCATCTCCTTCTCTTTTTGCCTCTCTTCTCTCTTCTGTGACTCATCTCCGTCTCTTTGCCTTCCTTCCTTTCTTCTTCTCTTCTGTGACTCATCTCCGTCTCTTTTGCCTCTCTTTCTCTCTTTTGTGACTCTTCTCCTTCTTTTGCCTCTCTTCTCTCTTCTGTGACTCATCTCCTTCTCTTTTGCCTCTCTTCTCTCTTCAGTGACTTATCTCCTTCTCTTTTGTCCTCTCTTCTCTCTTCTGTGACTCATCTCCGTCTCTTTCTCCTTCTCTTTTTGCCTCTCTTCTCTCTTCTCTCTTCTCTTCTCCTTCTCTTTTGCCTCTCTCTTCTCTCTTCTGTGACTCATCTCCTTCTCTTTTCCTCTCTTCTCTCTTCTGTGACTCATCTCATCTCTTTTGCCTCTCTTCTCTCTTCTGTGACTCATCTCCTTCTTTTGCCTCTCTTCTCTCTTCTGTGACTCATCTCCTTTCTCTTTTGCCTCTCTTCTCTCTTCTGTGACTCATCTCCTTCTCTTTTGCCTCTCTTCTCTCTTCCGTGACTCATCTCCTCTCTTTTGCCTCTCTTCTCTCTCTTCTCTCTTCTCTTGTCTTATCTCTTCCATCTCTCTTTCTCTCTCTTCTCTCTCTTCTCTCTTCTGACTCATCTCCTTCTCGCCTCTCTTCTCTTCTGTACTCATCCTCCTTCTCTTTCATCTCCTTCTCTTTTGCCTCTCTTCTCTCTTCTGTGACTCATCTCCTTCTCTTTTGCCTCTCTTCTCTCTTCTGTGACTCTTCTCCTTCTCTTTTGCCTCTCTTCTCTTCTGTGACTCATCTCCTTCTCTTTTTGCCTCTCTTCTCTCTTCTGTGACTCATCTCCATCTCTTTTGTCTCTCTTCTCTCTTCTGTGACTCTTCTCCTTCTCTTTTGCCTCTCTTCTCTCTTCTGTGACTCATCTCCTTCTCTTTTTTGCCTCTCTTCTCTTTTCTGTGTCTCTCTTCTCTCCTTCTCTTTTGCCTCTCTTCTCTCTCTCTTCTGTGACTCATCTCCTTCTCTTTGCCTCTCTTCTCTCTTCTGTGACTCATCTCCTTCTCTTTTTGCCTCTCTTCTCTCTTCTGTCATCTCCTTCTCTCATCTCCTTCTCTTTGACTAATCTCCTCTCTTCTCTCTTCTCTTCTGACTCATCTCCGTCTCTTTTGCCTCTCTCTTCTCTTCTCCTTCTCTTTTCTCTCTTCTCTCTTTGTGACTCTCTCTTCTCTGCCTCTCTCTCGTGACTCATCTCCTTCTCTTTGCCTCTTCTCTCTTCTGTGACTCTTCTCCTTCTCTCTCTTCTCTCTCTTGACTCTCTCTCTTTTGCCTCTCTCTCTCATCATCCTCTTCTCCGTCTCTTTTCTTCTCTCTTCTCTCTTCTCCTTGACTCATCTCCATCTCTTTTGCCTCTCTTCCTCTCTTCTCTCTTCTCTTTTCACTTCTGTGACTCATCTCCTTCTCTTTTGCCTCTCTTCTCTCTTCTTTGCCTCTCTCATCTCCATCTCTTTTTGCCTCTCTTCTCTCTTCTGTGACTCATCTCCGTCTCTTTGCCTCTCTTCTCTTTTGACTCATCTCCGTCTTTTGCCTCTCTTCTCTCTTCTGACTCATCTCCGTCTCTTTTTTGCCTCTCTTCTCTCTTCTTCTGACTCATCTCCTTCTCTTTTGCCTCTCTTCTCTCTTCTGTGACTCATCTCCTTCTCTTTTTGCCTCTCTTCTCTCTTCTGACTCATCTCCTTCTCTTTTGCCTCTCTTCTCTCTTCTGTGACTCATCTCCGTCTCTTTTGTCTCTCTTCTCTCTTCTTCTCTCCTTCTCTTTTGCCTCTCATCTCCGTCTCTTTTGCATCTCTTTTCTCTTCTCTTTTCTGTGACTCATCTCCTTCTCTTTTGCCTCTCTTCTCTTCTCTCTTCTCTCCTTCTCTTTTCTCCTTCTCTCTCTTTTCTCCATCTCTTCTCTTGCCTTCTCTCTTCTGTGACTCATCTCCTTCTCTTTTTTGCCTCTCTTCTCTCTTCTGTCTTCTCTTCTCCTTCTCTTTTGCCTCTCTTCTCTCTTCCGTGACTCATCTCCATCTCTTTTCTCTCTCTTCTCTCTCTTTTGCCTCTCTTCTCTTCTCATCTCCTTCTCTTTTGCCTCTCTTCTCTCTTCTGTGACTCATCTCCGTCCCTTTTGCCTCTTCTCTCTTGTGACTCTTCTCATCTCTTTTTTCTCTCTTCTCTCTTCTTCTCTCTTTTGTGACTCATCTCTCTTCTCTCTTTGCTCCTCTCTTCTCTCTCTTCTGTGACTCTTCTCCTTCTCTTTTGCCTCTCTTCTCTCTTCTGTGACTCATCTCTTTTCTCTTTTGCCTCTCTTCTCTCTTCTGACTCATCTCCTTCTCTTTGCCTCTCTTCTCTCTTCTGTGACTCTTTCTCCTTCTCATCTTTTGCCTCTCTTCTCTTCTGTGACTCATCTCCGTCTCTTTTGCCTCTCTTCTCTTTTCTGTGACTCATCTCCTTCTCTTTTGCCTCTCTTCTCTCTTCTGACTCATCTCCTTCTCTTTTTTGCCTCTCTTCTCTCTTCTGTGACTCTTCTCCTTCTCTTTTGCCTCTCTTCTCTCTTCATTGACTCATCTCCTTCTCTTTTGCCTCTCTTCTCTCTTCTGTGACTCATCTCCTTTTTCTCTTTTCTTCTCTCTTCTCTCTCTTCTCTTCTGTGACTCATCTCCATCTCTTTTGCCTCTCTTTCTCTTCTGTGACTCATCTCCTTCTCTTTTGCCTCTCTTCTCTCTTCTGTGACTCTTCTCCTTCTCTTCTCCTTCTCTCTCTCTTCCTCTCTTCTCTCTTCTGTGACTCATCTCCATCTCTTTTGCCTCTCTTCTCTCTTCTGTGACTCTCTCCTTCTCTCTTTTCCCCTCTCTTCTCTCTTCTGTGACTCATCTCCGTCTCTTTTGCCTCTCTTCTCTCTTCTGTGACTCATCTCCTTCTCTTTTGCCTCTCTTCTCTCTTCTGTGACTCATCTCCATCTCTTTGTCTCTCCCTCTCTTCTCTCTTCTGTGACTCATCTCCATCTCTTTTGCCTCTCTTCTCTCTTCTGTGACTCTTCTCCGTCTCTTTTTGCCTCTCTTCTCTTCTGTGACTCATCTCAATCTCTTTTGCCTCTCTTTCTCTTCTGTGACTCATCTCCATCTCTTTTGCCTCTCTTCTCTTCTGTGACTCATCTCCCTTCTCTTTTGCCTCTCTTCTGTCTCTCTTCTATCTCTCATCTTTTCCTCTCTCTTTTTGACTCATCTCCCTCTTTCTTCTTCTCTCTTCTGTGACTCATCTCCTTCTCTTTTGCCTCTCTTCTCTTCTGTGACTCATCTCCTTCTCTTTGCCTCTCTTCTCTCTTCTGTGACTCTTCTCCTTCTCTTTTGCCTCTCTTCTCTCTTCTGCCTCTCTTCATCTCCTTCTCTTTTTGTCTCCTCTCTTCTCTCTTCTGTGACTCATCTCTCCTTCTCTTTTGCCTCTCTTCTCTCTTCTGTGACTCATCTCCATCTCTTTTGCCTCTCTTCTCTCTTCTTCTGTGACTCATCTCCTTCTCTTTTGCCTCTCTTCTCTCTTCTGTGACTCTTCTCTGTCTTTTGCCTCTCTTCTCTCTTCTGTGGCTCATCTCCTTCTTTTGCCTCTCTTCTCTCTTCTGTGACTCATCATCTCCATCTCTTTTTCTCTCTTCTCTCTCTCTTCTCTCTTCTGTGACATCTCCTTCTCTTTTTGCCTCTCTTCTCTTCTTGTTCTCTCCTTCTCTTTTGCCTCTCTTCTCTCTTCTGTGACTCATCTCCGTCTCTTTTTTCTCTTCTTCTCTTCTCTCTTCTCCGTGACTCATCTCCATCTCTTTTGCCTCTCTTCTCTCTTCTGTGACTCATCTCCTCTCTTTTGCCTCTCTTCTCTCTTCTGTGACTCATCTCCTTCTCTTTTGCCTCTCTTCTCTCTTCTGTGACTCATCTCCTTCTCTTTTGCCTCTCTTCTCTCTTCTGTGACTCATCTCCTTCTCTTTGCCTCTCTCTCTCTTCAGACTCATCTCCTCTCTTTTTGCCTCTCTTCTCTCTTCTGTGACTCATCTCCTTCTCTTTGCCTCTCTTCTCTCTTCTGTGACTCATCTCCATCTCTTTGCCCCCTCTCTTCTCTCTTCTGTGACTCATCTCCGTCTCTTTTTGCCTCTCTTCTCTCTTCTGTGACTCATCTCCTTCTCTTTTGCCTCTCTTCTCTCTTCTGACTCTTCTCCATCTCCTTCTCTTTTGCCTCTCTGCCTCTCTCTTCTGTGACTCATCTCCATCTCTCTCTGTCTCTCTTCTCTCTCATCTTCTCTTTCACTTCCTTCTTCACCTCTTCTCTCTTTTGCCTCTCTTCTCTCTTCTGACTCTTCTCCTTCTCTTTTGCCTCTCTTCTCTCTCTCTTGTGACTCATCTCCTCTCTTTCTCTCTTCTCTTCTCTCTTCTGTGACTCATCTCCTCTTTTTCTTTCTTCTCTCTTCTCTCTTCTGACTAATCTCCGTCTCTTTTGCCTCTCTTCTCTCTCCTTGACTCATCTCCTTCTCTTTGCCTCTCTTCTCTCTTCTGTCATCATCTTCGTCTCTTTTTGCCTCTCTTCTCTCTTCTGCTGCTCATCTCCTTCTCTTTTGCCTCTCTTCTCTCTTCTGTGACTCATCTCCCTTCTTTTGCCTCTCTTCTCTCTCTTCTGTGACTCATCTCCTTCTCTTTTGCCTCTCTTCTCTCTTTGTGACTCATCTCCGTCTCTTTTCTTCCTCTCTTCTCTCTTCTTGACTCATCTCCATCTCTTTTGCCTCTCTTCTCTCTTCGGTGACTCTTCTCCTTCTCTTTTGCCTCTCTTCTCTCTTCTGTGACATCTCCTTCTCTTTTGCCTCTCTTCTCTCTCTTCTCTCTTCTCCATCCTCTTTTTCTCTCTTCCTCTCTCTTCTCTCTTCTGTGACTCATCTCCTTCTCTTTTGCCTCTCTTCTCTCTTCTGTGACTCATCTCGTCTCTTTTGCCTCTCTTCTCTCTTCGTGACTCATCTCCATCTCTTTTTCTCTCTTCTCTCTCTTCTCTCTTCATCTCTCTCTTCTCTTTTGCCTCTCTTCTCTCTTCTGCTTTCCAGACTAATCTCCGTCTCTTTTTACCTCTCTTCTCTCTTCTGTGACTCATCTCCTCTCTTTTTGCCTCTCTTCTCTCTTCTCTCTGACTCATCTCCGTCTCTTTTACCTCTCTTCTCTCTTCTGTGACTCATCTCCTTCTCTTTTGCCTCTCTTCTCTCTTCTGTGACTCATCTCCTTCTCTTTTGCCTCTCTTCTCTCTTCTGTGACTCATCTCCTTCTCTTTTGCCTCTCTTCTCTCTTCTGTGACTCATCTCCGTCTCTTTTACCTCTCTTCTCTCTTCTGTGACTCATCTCCGTCTCTTTTGCCTCTCTTCTCTCTTCCGTGACTCATCTCCATCTCTTTGCCTCTCTTCTCTCTTCTGTGACTCATCTCCTTCTCTTTTTGCCTCTTCTCTCTTCTGTGACTCATCTCCATCTTTTTGCCTCTCTTCTCTCTTCTGTGACTCATCTCCATCTCTTTGCCTCTCTTCGCTCTTCTCTCATCTTCTCTTTTGCCTCTCTTCTCTCTTCTGTGACTCTCATCTCCCTTCTCTTTTGCCTCTCTTCTCTCTTCTGTGACTCTTCTCCTTCTCTTTGCCTCTCTTCTCTCTTCTGTGACTCATCTCCCATCCTCTTTTGTCTCTCTTCTCTCTCTTCTCTCTTCTGTTGACTCATCTCTCTCTTTGCCTCTCTTCTCTCTTCTGTGACTCATCTCCTTCTCTTTGTTCTCTCTCTTCTCTCTCTTCTCCTTCTGTGACTCATCTCCGTCCTTTTTGCCTCTCTTCTCTCTTCTGCTGACTCTTCTCCTTCTCTTTTGCCTCTCTTCTCTCCGTGACTCATCTCCATCTCTTTTGTCTCTCTTCTCTCTTCTCTCTTCTGTGGACTCATCTCCGTCTCTTTTGCCTCTTCTCTCTTCTGACTCTTCTCCTTCTCTTTTTGCCTCTCTTCTCTCTTCCGTGACTCATCTCCATCTCTTTTGTCTCTCTTCTCTCTCTTCTCTCTTCTCATCTCCATCTCTTTTGCCTCTTCTCTCTTCTGTGACTCATCTCCATCTCTTTTGTCTCTCTTCTCTTTGTGACTCATCTCCATCTCTTTTTGCCCTCTCTTCTCTCTTCTGTGACTCTTCTCCTTCTCTTTTGCCTCTCTTCTCTCTTCTGTGACTCTCCGTCTCTTTTCTCTTCTCTCTTGTCTCTTCTGACTCATCTCCTTCTCTTTTCTCTCTTCTCTCTTCATGGACTCTTTCCTTCTCTTTTGCCTCTCTTCTCTCTTCCATGACTCATCTCCATCTCTTTTGTCTCTCTCTCTTCTCTCTTCTGTGACTCATCTCCATCTCTTTGCCTCTCTTCTCTCTTCTGTGACTCATCTCCATCTCTTTGCCTCTCTTCTCTCTTCTGTGACTCATCTCCTTCTTTTTGCCCTCTTCTCTCTTCTGTGACTCATCTCCATCTCTTTTGCCTTCTCTCTCTTCTCTCTTCTCTCTTCTGTGACTCTTCTCCTTCTCTTTTGCCTCTCTTCTCTCTTCCGTGACTCATCTCCTTCTCTTTTGTCTCTCTTCTCTCTTCTCTCTCTGTCTCATCTCGTCTCTTTGCCTCTCTTCTCTCTCTCCGTCATCTCCTTTCTTTTGTCTCTCTTCTCTCTCTTCTCTCTTCTGTGACTCATCTTCCCTTTTGCCCTCTCTTCTCTCTTCTTGACTCTTCTCTCCTTCTCTTTTGCCTCTCTTCTCTCATCTCCATCTCTTTTGTCTCTCTTCTCTCTCTTCTCTCTTCTGTGACTCATCTCCATCTCTTTTGCCTCTCTTCTCTCTTCAACAGCTCTTCTCCTTCTCTTTTGCCTCTCTTCTCTCTTCCCGTGACTCATCTCCATCTCTTTTGTCTCTCTTCTCTCTCTTCTCTCTTCTGCTGACTCATCTCCATCTCTTTGCCTCTCTTCTCTCTTCTGTGACTCATCTCCATCTCTTTTGTCTCTCTTCTCTCTTCTGTGACTCATCTCCATCTTTTGCCTCTCTTCTCTCTTCTGTGACTCATCTCGTCTCTTTTGCCTCTCTTCTCTCTTCTGTGACTCATCTCCGTCTTTTGCCTCTCTCTTCTCTCTTCTGACTCATCTCCATCCTCTTTTGCCTCTCTTCTGTCTTCTGTGACTCATCTCCTTCTCTTTTGCCTCTCTCTCTTCAGTGTCTTCTCCTTCTTTGCCTCTCTTCTCTCTTCTGTGACATCTCCTTCTCTTTTGCCTCTCTTCTCTCTTCCTTGACTTATCTCCATCTCTTTTTGTCTCTTCTCTCTCTTCTCCTTCCTGTGACTCACCTCCTTCTCTTTTGCCTCTCTTCTCTCTTCTGTGACTCTTCTCCCTTCTCTTTGCCTCTCTTCTCTCTTCCGTGACTCATCTCCATCTCTTTGTCTCTCTTCTCTCTCTTCTCTCTTCTGTGACTCATCTCCTTCTCTTTTGCCTCTCTTCTCTCTTCTGTGACTAATCTCCGTCTCTTTTACCTCTCTTCTCTCTTCTGTGACTCATCTCCGTCTCTTTTGCCTCTCTTCTCTCTTCTGTGACTCATCTCCGTCTCTTTTGCCTCTCTTCTCTCTTCTGTGACTCATCTCCTTCTCTTTTGCCTCTCTTCTCTCTTCTGTTCTCTCCTTCTCTTTTTGCCTCTCTTCTCTCTTCTGTGACTCATCTCCTTCTCTTTTTGCCTCTCTTCTCTCTTCTGTGACTCATCTCCGTCTCTTTTTACCTCTCTTCTCTCTCTTCTCATCTCCGTCTCTTTTGCCTCTCTTCTCTCTTCCGTGACTCATCTCCATCTCTTTTGCCTCTCTTCTCTCTTCTGTGACTCATCTCCGTCTCTTTTGCCTCTCTTCTCTCTTCTGTGACTCATCTCCATCTCTTTTGCCTCTCTTCTCTCTTCTGTGACTCATCTCCATCTCTTTTGCCTCTCTTCGCTCTTCTGTGACTCATCTCCCTCTCTTTTGCCTCTCTTCTCTCTTCTGTGACTCATCTCCTTCTCTTTTGCCTCTCTTCTCTCTTCTGTGACTCTTCTCCTTCTCTTTTGCCTCTCTTCTCTCTTCCGTGACTCATCTCCATCTCTTTTGTCTCTCTTCTCTCTCTTCTCTCTTCTGTGACTCATCTCCGTCTCTTTGCCTCTCTTCTCTCTTCTGTGACTCATCTCCTTCTCTTTTTGTCTCTCTCTCTCTCTCTCTCTTCTGTGACTCATCTCCGTCCCCCTTTGCCGCTCTTCTCTCTTCTGTGACTCATCTCCGTCTCTTTTGCCTCTCTTCTCTCTTCTGTGACTCATCTCCTTCTCTTTTGTCTCTCTTCTCTCTCTTCTCTCTTCTGTGACTCATCTCCGTCCCTTTTGCCGCTCTTCTCTCTTCTGTGACTCTTCTCCTTCTCTTTTGCCTCTCTCTCTCTTCCGTGACTCCATCTCCATCTCTCTTGTCTCTCTTCTCTCTCTTCTCTTCTGACTCATCTCCATCTCTTTTGCCTCTCTTCTCTCTTCTGTGACTCATCTCGTCTCTTTTGTCTCTCTTCTCTCTTCTTGACTCATCTCCGTCTCTTTTGCCTCTCTTCTCTCTTCTGTGACTCATCTCCTTCTCTTTTGCCTCTCTTCTCTTCTGTGACTCATCTCCTTCTCTTTTGCCTCTCTTTCTCTTCCGTGACTCATCTCCATCTCTTTTTGCCTCTCTTCTCTCTTCTTTCAGACTCTTCTCCTTCTCTTTTTGCCTCTCTTCTCTCTTTTGACTCATCTCTTCTCTTTTCTCTCTTCTCTCTCTTCTCTTCTGTGACTCATCTCCATCTCTTTTTGCCTCTCTTCTCTCTTCTGTGACTCATCTCCATCTCTTTTGCCTCTCTTCTCTCTTCTCTTTGACTCATCTCCTCTCTTTTTGCCCTCTCTTCTCTCTTCTGTGACTCATCTCCTTCTCTTTTGCCTCTCTTCTCTCTTCCGTGACTCATCTCCATCTCTTTTTGCCTCTCTTCTCTCTTCCTCTTCTCATCTCCATCTCTTTTGTCTCTTTCTCTCTCTTTCTCTTCTGTGACTCATCTCTTCTCTTTTCTCTTCTCTCTTCTCTCTTCTGTGACTCATCTCCTTCTCTTTTCTCTCTCTCTTCTCTCTTCTCTGACTCATCTCCTTCTCTTTGCCCGCTCTTCTCTCTTCTGTGACTCTTCTCCTTCTCTTTACCTCTCTCTTCTCTCTTCTGTGACTCATCTCCATCTCTTTTGTCTCTCTTCTCTCTTCTCTCTTCTGTGACTCATCTCCATCCTCTCTCTTCTTCTTGACTCTTCTCCTTCTCCCTCTCTTCTCTCTTCCGTGACTCATCTCCATCTCTTTTGTCTCTCTTCTCTCTCTTCTCTCTTCTGTGACTCATCTCCATCTCTTTTGCCTCTCTTCTCTCTTCTGTGACTCATCTCCATCTCTTTTGTCTCTCTTCTCTCTTCTGTGACTCATCTCCATCTCTTTTGCCTCTCTTCTCTCTTCTGTGACTCATCTCCGTCTCTTTTGCCTCTCTTCTCTCTTCTGTGACTCATCTCCGTCTCTTTTGCCTCTCTTGTCTCTTCTTTGACTCATCTCCTTCTCTTTGCCTCTCTTCTCTTCTTGTGACTCTTCTCCTTCTCTTTTGCCTCTCTCTCTCTCTTCCGTGACTCATCTCTATCTCTTTTGTCTCTCTTCTCTCTCTTCTCTTTTCTGTGACTCATCTCCGTCTCTTTTGCCTCTCTTCTCTCTTCTGTGACTCATCTCCTTCTCTTTTGCCTCTCTTCTCTCTTCTGTGACTCTTCTCCTTCTGTTTTGCCTCTCTTCTCTCTTCCGTGACTCATCTCCATCTCTTTTGCCTCTTTTCTCTCTTCTGTGACTCATCTCCGTCTCTTTTGCCTCTCTTCTCTCTTCTGTGACTCTTCTCCTTCTCTTTTGCCTCTCTTCTCTCTTCCGTGACTCATCTCCATCTCTTTTGTCTCTCTTCTCTCTCTTCTCTCTTCTGTGACTCATCTCCGTCTCTTTTGCCTCTCTTCTCTCTTCTGTGACTCTTCTCCTTCTCTTTTGCCTCTCTTCTCTCTTCCGTGACTCATCTCATCTCTTTTCTCTCTTCTCTCTCTCTCTCTCTTCTGTGACTCATCTCCATCTCTTTTGCCTCTCTTCTCTCTTCTGACTCATCTCCATCTCTTTTGTCTCTTCTCTCTTCTGTGACTCATCTCCATCTCTTTCTCTCTTCTCTCTTCTGTCTCATCTCCGTCTCTTTTGCCTCTCTTCTCTCTTCTGTCTCTCATCTCCGTCTCTTTTGCCTCTTTGTCTCTTCTGTGACTCATCTCCTCTCTTTTGCCTCTCTTCTCTCTTCTCCTTCTCTTTTCTCCCTCTCTTTTCTTCCTTCTCTCTCCATCTCTTTTCTCTCTTCTCTCTTCTCTCTCTTCTCTTTTCTTTTCTGTGACTCATCTCCGTCTCTTTTGCCTCTCTTCTCTTCTGTGACTCATCTCCTTCTCTTTTGCCTCTCTTCTCTCTTCTGTGACTCTTCTCCTTCTGTTTTGCCTCTCTTCTCTCTTCCGTGACTCATCTCCATCTCTTTTGCCTCTTTTCTCTCTTCTGTGACTCATCTCCGTCTCTTTTGCCTCTCTTCTCTCTTCCGTGTCTCATCTCCTTCTCTTTTGCCTCTCTTCTCTCTTCCGTGACTCATCTCCATCTCTTTTGCCTCTTTTCTCTCTTCTGTGACTCATCTCCATCTCTTTTGCCTCTCTTCTCTCTTCTGTGTCTCATCTCCGTCTCTTCTGCTTCTCTTCTCTCTTCTGCCTAATTCGCTTTGCATATTCATATTTGTCCAAACTGGCGAAGTAAAAGAATTCAATAATTGTGGGGATTCCCTTCTTCCACTCTCTCATATTACTATCTCTCACTATATCTCCTCACAGAGAATGGGTGGCATATCCACCTTCTCCTGGTATTCCAACTCAACTTTCAACCAGGAGAATCAACTCCAAATTCATTGTTTATGAAAAATGAAATTTTCGCTTTACAGCTTGCATTTTCAGCTGCATAGAACACATGTCAATCATCATTGCCCCCTAAATCTGAGTCACTTTTCCATTGTTCAAACTGCTCGACATACAATTCATGTTGTAAGTTGTTTATGTATGAATTAAGCCCTCAATTCTTTCCACAGGTTTTCAGTATTAACCCTACTCGTTCTTATGTTTTAACAAAACTTTCTTCCTTTAATGGCCAGAGTTTAATTAGACCAGGAAACAGCAGTATTAGTCTGAAAAAAATAAAATTAAAAAATAAAATTTAGAGCTTTTAACTTTAAAAACAAGGAGATCAATTGATTCCACTACCTTGGTTTCAACCGTATGGTACCCTCAGGTGATTTTTATTGATAAAACCAAGTTAGTGGAATCAACTGCACCCAATTTTTTAAAGTTATATACATTTCATATATATGAAAATTTGGTTGAAGACCAATGAAATTTATTTGTTTAGGATTTTTGTTTTATTTGTGGTCTTTGAATCATTTTTTTGTTTTTAGGGTAGAATTTGAAGATACGTAATTAAATGTCTTCTGAATCATTTTGGTTTTCAGAAGGCTATTCTCAAAGACATTTATTTTGGGCTTGATAGGAATGTATGTGTATGCAATATATTTTTTCTTGTGGTTTTAAATTATATATATATATATATATATATATATATATATATATATATGTAAAAAACATTAACATTCTGATAGAAAACTCCAGCACTGACTTTCCATTGTCACAAGTGCATTCAGGGATACAGATAAGAATTAATGGTTGTGTATATCACACCATTAGTTTTAAACAGAAAACAATGCCAACTATTTGACCTCATGCTGGACTTAACTAAGCTTAGTAAAGAACTAATGATATGTATGTCCCCATGTAACATTTATACATATACCTATATCAAATATAACTGTTATACATATACCTATACCAGCATGCTATATTTATACATATACTATATCATGAATGCAATCCAGGATCAATTTTTTCTATTTCTGTAAGAATGGGCTGAAAGCAAGAGATTATTGTATTTTCTTATAAAGTATAGGGTTGTATATTATAGAAAACACAAAGACAAATCTATACTTAATCAGAAAATAGAATATTTTTCTTTCACTCCAGTCTTACAGAAACAGAAAAAAAAACATATACTATATATATAAATATAACGCTTATACTTATACCTATATTTACATGTAACATTTATATATATATATATATATATATATATATATATATATATATATATATGAAAAAAAATATACTGAAAAACAAACAAAAATCCTAATATGCGATTATGCTGTTTTAATGTTTAATGTCAACATCGGACGTTTCGGTCTAATAGACCATCTTCAGGACATATTCATAAAACATAATTAACATAAACCATATACAATTCAACATGAAAAAACGATGGACATAAAAGCAATACCAATCCAAACAGATAACTGAAATCTTTTATAAGATCAGCGTTCCATTTAAATATGATCACACTGATCTTAAGATTTCAGTTATCTGTTTGGATTGGTATTGCTTTTATATCCATCGTCTTTTTCATCTAATAGACCGAAACGTCCGACGTTGACATTAAACATTAAAAACAGCATAATCGCATATTAGGATTTTTGTTTGTTTTTTCAGTATATTTTTTCTTCATACTGTCGGATCTATATCCATACATTTGCTTACATATATATATATATATATATATATATATATATATATATATGATATAATTATATATATTTTTATATATCAAGAACAATATTGGGGAAATTGTATGACAAAATAGAAAAATTTACTTCTGACACGTTTCGTCCTTCAGGACTTCATCAGATTTGTTATGTTGGTATGACTACACATGTGCACAAATAAGGGGTGCTGGGGATTTTAGAATTTTTATTTTTAGAATTTTTAGTCTTTTTCTTTCTACACTTTTGTTAGTAGGTATCCCACACTGTGATAATAGAAGATCTGTCAGGAAAGGTGAAATGTTGTAAGAAAAAATTTTTTTTAAATTCTAAAATCCCCAACACCTCTCATTCATACACATGTGCAGTCCTACCAATATAACAAATTTAGTCTGATGAAGTCCTGAAGGATGAAAAATGTCACAGGTAAACATTTTCCACTTTGTCATACATTTTCCCCATATATATATATATATAAGCAAATATATGGATATAGATTTGACAGTATGAAGAAAAATATACAGAAAAAACAAACAAAAATCTTAATATGCAATTATGCTGTATTAATGTTAATATAATGTCAACGCCGGATGTTTCAGTCTATTTTAGACCATCATGTTGAATTTGAATATGTTCTAATGTTAATTATGTTTTATGAATATGTCCTGATGATGGTCTAAAATAGACTGAAACGTCCAACGTTGACATTATATTAACATTAATACAGCATAATTATATTAAGATTTTTGTTTGTTTTTTCTGTATATTTTTCTTCATATATATATATATATATATATATATATATATATATATATATAATTTTTTATCAATTCATCCAAAGTAAGGTGATAATGCCACTAAGATTCAGGGAACTACCAGGAGGAAAAAGAATGAAAATACTTTAAAGGAACCAGGAAACATGAGATAAACGTCTCTCATGTTCAAAAGACCTGAAATTAGTGTGAACCAGACAACAGGTGAACCTCTACATTATATACTCATACATTATACCTATATCTATATCTACATGTTATATTTATATGATTGTAGCTAAATAGATTAAATCCTTCTAGAAAATAAAATATGTACAATAATTTTAAAATTATTTAAAATATGTACAATAATTTATTTTTATGTTAAATGATACAACTTTGAAATATAATTTCATTGATTTGTAGATTTTGATCTTTAATCAATAAACAAATAAATGTTTTTCATTTTCTCAAATCAGCATTTTGCAGATTTATTTTTTTTATTTTGTGTTTTTAACACATTTGTTACTTGTTTCTTGGTATATATTTTTTTTTAAATATATTCAGATCTTGCTATATTTTATTAAGTTGTCTTATTTACCTTTGTACCATTAAACCAGACTCCAGACCTTAAACACAATCTCTTTGGACATCATGTCACTGAAAGTGTATGCACAATTTATCAAAGATCAAACATCTTATATATTTTTTTAATCATTTCACCCCAAGGAAGGTGATAATGCCACTTGACGCAAGTGGTTACTGGAAGTGAAAGAGAATGAGAAGACATTAGTGAGGACAATAAAAGAACAGAATTTTAGGAAGAACAGTTGGCATTGCTTCTAAATTTTTGAAGACTTCAGATGGCAATGAATCAAGAAACTGGAAGAGAATTTCACAGGTGAGAAATACAAGAAAAGAAACTAATAGAATAGAACTTATGGCTACATCTGGTTATTTTAACAGCAAAGATGTTGAGATGTAGCTGCCAATCTAGTAGTCCACTTAAATTCATGCATTCAAGGCACCAAAGAGGAAAGCTCATTAAAACAATTACCGTGAAAATATTTGTAGAAAAGACACAGGGAAACTACATCATGGCAGTGAGAAAGTCAAGATGCTTGTTCAGGATAGATTAAATTAGGAACTTTGGATTTTTTTTCCAAGAATATTGAGATATATAGTAGGAGCACCAGACCAGATATGGCATTTATATTCTATGCATGGATGAATGGTAGATTTATAAATGGGCAAGACTGATTCTGATGGGAAAAATTGTCTGGCACAACACAGTGAATCAATTTTCATAGCAGTAGAACTACCAATAATCATTCCACTTCATGTCTGTGGAAAACATGAGCCCAAGAAGATGCAAATATTTTCTCTTCTGGAGGTTAGCATCAGCCATAGTGATGGAAGGTAAAACAGTTCTCTCTTGTGATTAATTGAAAGCAGTTTTATTTTAGACGGGTTAAAATTTACAAGCCATTCCTTGCCCTAATTAACTACTGATTAAGATTATTTTCAAGAGCAGCTGCCAGTTTTACTTTGTCAGACATGCTTCTAAGACAGGAGTTGATAATAAATTATAATTATAAAACTGATAAATTTAAGAAAATAAACATTGTAATTATTTGTAATATAAGTGCATATACATTTTCTTAACAAACCCTGCCTCTAAATAGTGGCTGCCTCTTTCCAAAAAGACAAACATTTTGCTTATTAATAACTATGAATGTCTTTATATTTATATTTACAAGATGCACATATTTGAGTTGACATTCATGTTTTTTAAAAAACAATAAAATTAATATCTACTGACCTAGAGACCAAAAAGTCCTGCTCAGGGAAAATGCCTACCCTATACGTGATAATGCAGATTCGGTTCCTGTGATAAGGCACATTTTTTTTAGTGGGACTTCTTGATCTCTAGGCCTGTAGACATTAATTTTACTTCTTAAAAAATAACATGTGTACCTACAAAGTATGATGTTTATGCTAGTAGAAAGTAGCATTAGATTAAAATGTCCATTAATTGTTTAAAAATTACTTTTTATATTTCCAGTACCACTTCAGTATTAATTTACATTTTTTTTAAATGTAAGCTAGTTCTTCTATGAAAAAAAGTATGAGTAAAGATATTTTGTGTTTACATGTTTTGAAACACCTAACAATTGTAAGTGTGGGGGTTAAAATAGTCATGTAGGGGTATGTCTTTATGAAAATATTACGAGAAGCATCATCATCATCTTGCGGCTTCAGCCGAGATTGAACTCACTAATACTTTGATTGGTGTAGTTCATAATCTTGTCAAATAGCTTAATTCTTGATGCTTTGCTAGGGCTATTAAGGGTGTTTTTATCGTGACACCATCACTAAATGGATTGCCAACCAAGGCTCAGTGAGTCTCCATTCACCCTCATCTAAGAGCAGGTTTTGAATTCAGAGTTTTCCTTCTCCTAGACCAGTTGCCATCCAAGGCTATAGAACCCAGTCTGTCCTGCTATTTACCCATACCTGGAGGGAGAAGAAAGAGGATTCACATCTTTCCCAAGGGTGTTAGCACATAAGTGAATGTAATGGATTCGACTAGAATTCGAACTCGGCTCTCCGATTCCTCAATCCAAGCCGCTATCCATTACTCCACCGTGCCTCCTGATATTACTTGAAGCATCAATTCTGTTCTGTAGAAATGCAAGACAGATCACTACTTGAATGGAGCATCTATCACGAATGCTTTCATATTGTAAAAACATTACTATTTTTAGAAAATATCTCAAAGCTTAAAGATTTACTTATTGATTTTTGTATCTCGGAAACATTCCTTTGTCAACAATAAACAATGTTTAAGCAAGGTAAACATGAATTGATGCCTTTAACATGGACTTGACTTGGAGGTATTTCTTGATCTGGAGGCATTTCTTGTTTACAGTTGGTTAAAAATCAAGTTTATACTAAATTATAACTTCTTTTATGTGTCTCTTTAGAATGTGGTCAATCATGACTCTCCACAACTTCTTACTCTTTGTAGCTATGTTTGCTTTTACTATCTTTCCTACTTCCTATTTTGGCATTCCTTTACACATGTTTGTTATATAGCTTACTTACTAGCCAACTATTCGTCTTTACATGAAATCAAATACTGAAGTGTTTATTTATTGATTTTTCTTCTCATTTTAAAGCAAGATATTTGCTTTAAAATTCTTAAAGAGTTAGAAATATCATTTAGAACTTTCTATTAGTTCTTTTAAATAAGGACAAAATATTTTTCTTTTAGGTTTCACTCCACCTACAAACAAGAAAAAAAAATTGGATTTAAATTTTTAGTTTTTTTAATAATTTTTTAGTAATTTTTCATTTTCTCTCTATCCAGCTAGAGATTTTGACTCAAAAACAAATAGTAGGTTGTTTATATTTTTTTTTCTTTTTTTAATTTATTTTTTCTTCACTCATTATATATTTGAATGATAAATTTGCTTTAAAATTCTAAAAAGTTTAAAATATGACAATTTATTAATACAAATTGAAAAATTGAGGAACTAAGATATGTAGGATATTCTTATGTCTTACATAATTGAATTTTAATTGAATTAAAATTCTTGAAGTTGTTGATAAAATTTCCCCCCCCCAAAAAAGTATTCCATGCAGTTCAGGTGCTAGTGTATTGGCAATGAAAACTAAAAATAGGACATGCATTGCTAAATGCTGTGGGAATGATTACTTGTTGGAAACTAGGCTTTATCCAATTAATATCTAAAAATTCCTGTGAGAAAAAATGAAAAAGAATTATTGTAACAATTTCATTTTATTTAGGAGGCACAGGGGAATAATGGATCGCAGCTTGGATTGAGGAATCAGAGAACCAAGTTCAAATTCCTGTATAGTTTGCTACATTTACTTATGTGCAAATACCCTTGGAAAAGGTATGAATCCATCTCTTCTCCCCCCACAGCTAAGGGTAAATTACAGGACAGACTGTGTCCTATAGCCTTGGGTGGCAACCAATCTAGGAGAAGGAGAACTCAAAGCCTTTAATTATAGGTTAAATAGCTTCAACAACCCACCATTGGTCCAACATAGTGAGTCCTGCTACACCTCTGAAGACCTGGTAAATTAAGGAGGGGTTCCTCCAACACAAGCTTTGGATTTGGATTTGGAATTCATTAAGTAGGTCTGGTTATATAAACACATTACTCTTAATTATTTGTTGTGGACACAGGTAATCAATGAATTGTGTCAATCTCAGTTTCTAATCAGCATCTAAAAATAACACACTAAATATTTCATTATATCAATATTAAAACAAAGGAAAAATACAGACAGTGTAAATGATTCTTTCATAAATAAATAATTATGTTATATAATAATTATTGGATACGTCACTGGATAGAAAATTATACTTTCATGTTGATTAGTTCTTCTTCTTCTATGTGTTATATCCCTTCAGCCCTACTGAGTAGGATGATAAACTACATCCACATCCTGCGTAAGATGATAAACTACATCCAACAGCAAGACTTCTGATCAGGAGGTTTTGAGGAACCACTTATTAATTGCTTGTGTTCCCAGGTCCACCCTGACCTGGGGTGATAACACCTGTCAGGGTCCCAGCTATGGGCAAATAGTTACCACCCACCCAAAGAGGTCAAAACACTATGAAAGTATAAAAATAGGTTTTAATACTAGCAATACTTTTCTTTTTTTAATTTTTACTAGCAATACATTTTTGAAAAAAAAATACTACCAGCTATACATTTTGGAACAAAAACATTTTACAGCAATACATTTTTGAAAAATGAAATATTACCAACAATATATTTTTGAAAAATAAAATATTATCAGCAATAAAAATCTTGTCAGCACTAAATAACCCATTGAAGTTGATATACCATAAAACAAAATAGACCAAACCAATGTCCCTTCAGGATGTGGACGATCATGGATCTCTACATTATTCTATCTTTTGTAGTTCTTAGTAAGGTTTGCCTTTTCACTATCTCTTTCACTCACTGTTCTGCAATTCATTTACACAAGCTTCTTAGATAGATTACTTGCTGCTTTCCTCTTGCCTTCCATATGACCTGTGAGTGTCAAATTAACCAAGACATCTTTCCTCATTATGTATCCTAGAATTTTAATTTTCTCTCTCTGATATTAAGTATAAGTTTCCTTTTTATTTCTATTTTCTCTTAAAACTTCTTCCCTGTTCCCATGTTCAATCAATAGTATTCTCAGTATCCTTCTGTAGAACCACATTTCTGTTGCTTCAAACCTTTCCTTCATTTCTGATATTGCATAACAGCAGTTTTTTTTAGTCAACTCCCAGAATTGATATATTTTTTATTTTTTTAATTTTCATTAATCTGGATTTAAGAAAATATTTTCGTTTCCTTACAAATTATGTCTTTTTTTAGTCATTGATTTTCAAACATTTTTCCTGTGTAAAAAAGTCAATATATTTATGATATTTATTTCAATTTGAAAAGTTTATAAATGCTGTCAATGGTTTGAAATCAATCACATTTACAATTTATGGTAAAAATATACCAACAATCCTCTATATAAACTATCTCTCCTTTCTCATGCCATCTTTTTCAGATTCATTTGGTATTTAAAACTTTCTAATGACTTGAAATCCACTTAAGCTTATCTCATATTATTTCAGAAATAGTAAATAAAAAACAGAAGCCAGTAATATGTAATTGTTCTACACATGAAGAAAGAAAATATATGAGAATTTTCATTTTATTATTTGTATATATTTTTATAAACTATTCCATTCAAAGTATATATCTGTCTATATTTCTGAGATGAGGTATTATGTACACTATTTACATTATTCGAACTATTGTCCTCATTTTTGTTGCCATATTTTTCACAACGTTTTGGCCATTATACACTCCAGACTTTTTGCTATTATCATTGCATGTTTCTCTGGCAATCCTTATTACTGGTTCCCATATTGTATTCATTTCTATGCCATGTTACAGCTTTCTGGTGTTCTTGAAGCCTTACCTTAAGAGGGCAGCCTGTCTCCCCTTTATATTTCTTTCCGCAGCTGCACGGGATAGCGTACATACAGTCTTTAGTCCTGTTCTCCTCTATGGGGGGGGGGTCTTACTCGGGAGAGATATCTGCAAAGTGTCATCCAGCTTTTGAAGGTTGTCCTCATGTTATATGGACCGCAAATCCTTTGTATTTTCTCTGATAACCCCTTCACATAAGGCAGGCAGACAGTTTTCTGAGTGTTGTTGTCCTCCTCTTGTACCCGCCTATCCCAGTTTTTTGGGCCTGCTGCCATGTACCCAGGGCAGTTGTTACATTGTAGGGTACTACTTCTACTGACCAATTCTTTATCTAATATCTCTGGGTCGCCACTTATGACTTTTGCTCGGTGTTGTAAGCAGTGGACGATCCCTTTCTTGATGCTGTATGGATGGTGGAAGTTGATATTGAGGTACTGTTTACGGTATACGGATGTCTTGAACACATGCTCTGTTCAAGATATTAGAACATCCAGGAATGGGAGTGTGTTGGTACTCTCTTTCTCCATTGTGAACTGTATCAAAGGTTTTATTGAGTTCACATGGTCCAGTAGAACCTGAACATCTTCCTGTTGTGGCCAGTGTATGAAGGTGTCATCTACATACCGTAACCATAGAGTTGGATTTAGAGATATAGATTCTAATGCTATTTCCTCAAAGTATTCCATATATATATTCGCCATTGCAGGTAATAATGCTGAGCCCATTGCTAAGCCCTCATCCCCATAGAGGAGAACGTGACTAAAGACTGTGTGTACGCTATCACTTGCAGTTGTGGAAAGAAATATAAAGAAGAGACAGGCCACCCCCTTAAGGTAAGGCTTCAAGAACACCAGAAAGCTGTAACATGAGGAGAAGTGAAAAAATTAAGCATGGCTGAACACGTATGGAGAGAAAAAGGAGATCACTGCCCTTTGTGGGACCAGGTCATGATCATAGAGAAAGAACATCATTAGAAAATTCATAAACCTAAGGAATCAGCACATATGCTAGGCCACAAAAATCTCCTGTGCCGACCAAGCATAGAAATGAATACAATATGGGAACCAGTAATAAAGAGTACCAGATAAAAACGATAATAACAACAAAAATTGCAATATGAGCTCTGGTAAAAACATGAAATGATAACAGCAAAAATTGCAATATGAGCACTGGTAAAAAAAAATATGGTTGCTGAAGACATTAAGTTTATATTACCCAGAAATACACGGATGTCCTCAAGGACACATGGCATAGTGGATAAAGGCGTCAGTTAGATCCAGTGACAGGATCTAAAGAGTGTGAGTTCCACACCTGGTTAAGGTGGTGGAGAACTTGGAGAGGGGAATTAACAGGAGATAACTGATAACTGACATCCATTCGACATGGAACTAAAACAGTCTACCCCAGTAAGCAAAATAAAGGGTTCAGTTCAACATTCCAACCACCTGAAGAAGGCGGACATACAATGGCTGAAACGTTGTAATAAATATGGTGACAAAGATGAGGACAATAGTCCGAATAATGTAAATAGTATATATATATATATATATATATATATATATATATATATATATATATATATATATATATAATGTATATGGGGTAGTGACTCATTTCTGTGTTCACCCATCTAATATGATTGCTAGAAAATCTCAGTTGCAGATACCTGCCCAGACATATTTGTTTTATTCAACAACTCCAAAGCCAACCTCTGGTTTATACTGTAAACATGTTGAGAGGACCTTAGAGTTTCTGGGACAGACAACATTATCTGACCTGATCAGTAGTCAAACAAGGCCAGTAGGTCACAAAGATTTATGACTTCATGATAATACAGCTATTGGCAGCTTCCAAACAGTTTCATCTAATTAATTTAACTTACTAGGCTTTGGTCAATCAATGTTTATTGGGACACCTTCTCTAGACAGATTGCTAACCAAAGCTAGAAAGCTTGTTTTGTACATGAGAGAAATGTACTATCATAACTATTGCTGGCTTTTGAACAACTTTTATTACCCAATTTTATTCATGGGTCAGTACATGGTAGACTTTTCAGACACTTCAAAATGATGCCAAGTGCTTTGATTGTCTCACCATGCCAATATTATCGAGAAGTCAGTCACCTCCCTGATAAATAAATAATGATGAGATTAAATTCCATTTCTTATGATTAGGATGCAGATGTTCTAACCATTGAGCCACATAACATCAGCTGTTCTTTCATTTTAAAAATTTATTAACTCTTTTTCGCAAAACTAACAACTGTTGAGCAAAGATGTTAAGGCATTTTTATAACAAGTTCTTACCTTATCTTTTATTATATTGTTTATAAAATATTATTCCTCTGATTTTCACTGAATTCATGTGGAACCTAATTTCTGAAAATGATACATTTTTTTAGGTTGCTTGAGATTTGTCACATTTTCATTCTGCATTAGTAAAATATTTGTACCATTTCTTTAAAAACTGAAAAATGTTTTCTGCTAAAATGTTTAGGCAATTATCTGTAGATGCAGAAGTTCTCTGTAACAGGAGTGAGCTATGGCAGAAAAAATTATTCTCTCAACTATATTTCCCCCATTATGGGCATTATTAAATACATGGTATAATAATAATACACCATAGTACACAGACGGGACAGAACAGAATGGCTGAAAGGATGAATGATAAACATGCTTTGTTCTCAGAGAGACTTTTATAATACTGACATACAATCTCTCTCTCTCTCTCTCTCTCTCTATATATATATATATACATATGTCCCATATGGAGAATAATATATCACATATATCTACACAGCAAAGCAACTTTGTGGATGTGGCAAGGTGTGTCTTGAACATAAAAGAATGCAGCTCATCTGAACGTTGGCCATGGAAGTAACGTTAGGCTTGTGACATTGCATCTGTGCAATGGAGGTCTGTAGGGTGAAAAAATAACTCATACTCCAAAAGGCTGCATATATGATTTTGACCTCTGTCAATGCTGAAAAGTGATGATTGGACAGTTCCAGCCCAGATATAGCAGCAAATACCCCCTCCATTTTTGGTCTGAACTGACTCTTGTAAAGATAAAGCATAGCATAAGGAGTCAGGTACTTTCTGGGGCAGTACAATGAGCTGACCACTTTTTCAGCTTTCAGTGATAGATTATAGATATATTCCACTAGGGTGGACTTGAGTATGCTTGATTAATCACATGGGTAGCATAGTGGTAAATGATATGGAAAGTGGATTTGGTGAGCTCGGTTCAAATTCCAACCCAGTCTGCTGCATTCACTTTCACACAAATGCACTTAGGGAAAGTATGAATCTAACTTTCTCTCTGGTTACAAGTTAAATAACAAAATGGACTAAGCTTTCTAGCCTTAGCTGGTAGCTATTTTAGGAGAAAGAAAAATCTGAATTCAAAGCATGAAAAAAGCAAAGGAAACAATCATCTTTCTCAAGAAGTTATGGCAATTCACAGGTCATAAAAGAAAGGTGTCCATGGAAAGTCATGATTTTCTACACTCTGAAGGGCAATAAAAAAAATTATATTGTATGAAAGTGCTACAAATATTTCCTAATGAAGTAGCAGAGAAGAAAAGAAAGATTTCAGACCAAGTCCCACAAGATGTAGTCTTCTTTTTGCAATCATACAATCCTTATTTTGTATGTCTGATGCATTTCACTGTGCCTAAAGTAGGAGAGAGACACCTTAACAAGTACAATAACAATTTCTCCATGACCCACAGCCAAGAGATAATGGTAATTGATGCCACATTGAAGGCCGTCACTCAGCTATTGTTCTATTAAACCAAACTATTTGTACTTAAATGCTCCCAGTGTCCAACCTAACAACAGGCTTGGGACTATTTATTATTTCTCCTTCATTTTTTTTTTTTTTTTGGGAGGGTGTTTAACTGCATATCAATGTCTCTATGAGTCATTTAATGCTGAAATGTAAATATTTTGTATGTAATTTTATGCTTTCGACTAGATATTTTGTACATAATTTTATACTTTTAGGGCAAATGTATGTTTTTTAGATGTATACTTTGTAGATGATAACATGTATTGTTGGTAATTTTTATATTTTTTTAATTTTTATAAAAATGTATTTTTATATGTTTCAGTGTTGTATTGATTGTCATTTTACTATAAAAATGTATACTTGGTAATTTTATTATAAAAATGTCTAGTTTATTATTGTTTGGGGGTTCACAGCTGGAACCCTAATAGATGCTAATATCCTGGGTCAGGATGAACCTGGGAACAACAGTGTTTCCATTCTCCTGAAAACCTTCAATCTGCCTGATTTAATCATCCTACTCAAGATGACTTTATTTTGAAGAAAGATAGTTAGAAACTGATAGAGAAAGGAAAAATATGTTGCAAGTAGTCTGCTAAAAAGAAATATTTTCTTTCTTTTTTAACAGGATCAGTTAAGGTGGTGAGAGGGTTAACTATGTTTATAGTGAGTGGGGATTCTCTTTCCCTTTGTTTGCAAGGCATTTTTCAAGGGAATAGGTGGGTGTGGTAGCTGTTAACAAGATATTACTGGCCATGTTTTTTATAATTCTTTTTTTTTTTTTCAACACCAAAAGTTTGTCCTATTTTTGCCCCTTTTTTCTCTTCTCACTTCCTTTCTTTCTTTATATCTTAATCTCACACACTATAAAGTTTCCCTTTCTTCATCTCTTTACAGCACACTCAATTTCTTTTTCCTTTTCTAATTCACTTTTTATCTTATAGTCTCTCTTTTGAAACCTTTTCACTCTCTTATTTTCTTTTTCTTTACTCCTTTCTTTCATCCCCTTTATGTTCTTTCTTTTCTCTTCTCTCTTCATTCATCTCTGTACCCTTTTCTCCAACTTTCCTCATCTATCCTCTATAATATCTACTTTCTTTTACTTCCTTTCCTTCTTTTTATAACCTACTCTCTCAGTCTCTTCCTTCCCTTTCTAACAATGTCTGTTTTCTTCTGTGTCATTATGTGTTTGTGTTTGTGTGTGGGGGGGGTCTCCTTATTCCAATATAAATTCTCTTCATGAATTTCCACCCAATTTTTCTCTCTCTCTCTCTTTCCACCTCTTCCCTGGATGGTTTTTATTCTCACAAAACTATCATCATATTTTTTTTTTTACTTCCAATCACACAAGTCAGCCATAAGAGTGTTGAATAATTAGATATTACAAATTTTAGCAGATAATTAATCAGGAACAACTATTTCACATAATTATATTCCCCCATCTCCCAAGTGAGTGCCTTTTAATCGTGGATGAAGTTTTGGTCAAATGAAGGGAATTGAGAAAAGCAAGGTCAAAAGAAAGTAAGCAAAAATAAGTATGTGTCTGCAGTCATAAAACAAACACATCAGGAGTTGCCTATTTGAATTTTTGTTTTCTCACTTCTCATTCATCTTCATATACTCACTCCCCTATGACTAACCACATGTTTGCCTGTTTCTCCTTATTTCTTTTGTCTTCTTTTCTTTTATTCTTTTCCTTTCTCTGAACTTTTACTCTCATTCATTCACTGACTTCTTCAATTCTTGAAGAATTTCATTTCCTTCTTTTCTATCAGTTCTACAGAAGGATGATGAGAATGCCCTGGATAGAGTATGTAAGCAATGAAGAAGTCTTTCATTATTCTCTTCTTTCTCGGTATATTTTTCATTGTGCATCTGAGCAACTTTAAATCAATTATCTTTTTCAAGCTAATATCCTTATCTTTGTTGTTTCCATTACATTTCAGCTGGTGTATTCTCCAGCCTTCATCAAATATTATATGGCTTGCAGGTGGTTATAAAAAGGATCTTTCATTTTATCCTTAGTGAATAAGTGCTGAACATAGCAAACAAGAAATTAAAAAGTCATATCCTTTTTAACAAAATAAAAAGTTCTACTTAAATTTCAAAAAATGTCACTGGATGCAACTGATGATAGTAAGCATTATAATAAAAATAACAAGAATGATGATACTAGACTAAAATCCTTCAATAATCACAAATCTTGCATTTTCTATTTTCTGTCTTGAAATTAAACATCATTTATTCCCCCACCCAACCTTTCCTTCTTAGTTTTCTTTTCTTTCATCATTTCATTCTTCATTGCTTACTTGAAATTCTTTTATTTTTCTGCATGCTTTCTTTTTCAATCTGTCTATCACTTTCTCAATCCCACACTTTATTTTCTTATATCAGAAATGGTTGTTCTTTTCTTTTTTTTTTTAAAAAGTACAGTTTTTATCTCTAGCCTTGGGTGGCATGTAGTTTAAGAGAAAGAAAACTCTGAATTCCAACAGAAAATCACTCCACTATCTTTCCCTAGAATGCATGACAACTCACAGATAATAAAAAAAAAAGGAACTTGTAGAGATACGTGATCAACTGCACCTTGAAAGGACATGGCAATTTTTTAAAAAGTTTTCTGTTAGCTTTCCTTAAATTCAGGCCTTATATCCCTTTTCACATTTTAAGTTAGAAACTTTAAGAATTAAGTTAATTTCAGAATTAATCTTTTAAAATCCTTCACTAACACACTTTCTCTCTTTCACTTACTCTTTTTTTATTTTCATTTTTCATAGGAATTTCTTTTATTCAGCTTTTATCTGTGTCTTTCCATCTTAAAATTTGATCCCGCCGCTCGTATTTCCATTACTGCTTTTTTTCTCTCTCTTAAACAGTTTATGATTCTCTTATTTTGATTCTCCCCTTTTCTCTCTGTTCCCCATTTCTGCATCTATATTCAATTATCAGTCTGTTTTCTTCCATTCTTTTCATTCCAATAATACTTTGTTAGCTCCTCTCTAATCATTACATTTCTTGCTATCAATGCAGATGCCAAACAATGAAGCTGCAGCAGTAGTTGTAGCTGTGGCTTAAGATACATATCTTTCAAAAATATTGATTCCTTTGTCCATAAATTTTTCAAGATGTTCTCCAAAATTGATATTCCTATATTTCAGTCTCTATTACATTCTCTTCACTTATGAAGTATACCATTGTAACTATTGTAACTATTAACCAACCTGAACATAATAAAAAGAGAGACAATAATAAGAATAAAAAAGGTTATGATAATACAAAGAAGGAAATTTAAAGAAACACTTACAATGATAAAGAAATAAAAAGAATGGACATTAAAAACATTGTTTATTGCATTACGAGAGATTTGAGATTAGACTGAAGGTCCAAGGATCTTTGGTTTACTGGTAAGCAAAAGGCTGAAGGAAAATCCAGTATTTGTGGGTGGAAAGCACCACAACAAAACATGTGGAAGCAGTTAGAATAAAATACTAATTCAGTACTTGTTGCTTCACTGACAGCAAATGATCACATTTCAAATCTAAACTGTTTGTCCATTTAAAATATTCATTAGAAAATGAATTCAGTTTAAATTCAGAAAGAGTTATAAAAATGAATTCAGAGAGATGGATTATACTTTTTTTCTTGTTATCTAGGGGTTGTTGACAGACAAAAAGCAACACAGATGTCCATTTCAATTTCATTCAAATCATGTCTGTATGCACATATGCATGTGAACATATATTCTAATTCAATGACCAACCTAAAAATATTCCTACAAAATTTTATAAAAAATGCTTTTAAAAAATAATTCTGTTTATTACTAAATAATTTCCAAATTTAAGGCTGAGTGGACGTTGAATGTATTATACCAATGTCTTCTTTCCAACTCAGTCAAAATGTGTGTGTGTGTGTGTGTGTGTGTGTGTGTGTGTGTGTGTGTGTGAGAGAGAGAGTGAAAATAAGTAAAATTTCTTCCATATCATGTATTCTCTTCTGGATTTTGCTTCTGCTATGTTTTTAAAGATTCTTGATAAAATCCAAGGGAGAATTTGCAATGTTATCAATCCTGGCATCATTAACATGGTAATTGTTCTGATGAGCCTTCCTCTTTATCACCTCAACTTTACAAATTCAAGTGCAGTACTAGATTTGCAGCTCGGTTTCATATGGTGGTGAAACAGTGATTGAAGTCAAGTCAGGATCAATAACTTTGCAGATTCTTTGAATTTTATCAAGCATCTCTAAATATATAGCAGGTACAGCAGACCATATTTGGCAGCATTATTCAAAACATGGATGAATGATAAATTCTGGAGAAAAAAATTGTCTAGCATGATGCACTCAATCAACTTTCCTAGCAGAAGACCTAGCAAGTGATTCAATATAATCTTTGTACTTCATGTCAGCAGAGAATGTTAGCCCAAGAAGGTGCAACAAGTCACTCTCCTGGAGGTCAGCATCAGCCATGATGATGAAGACAGAAAGGGGTCTCTCAGATGATTAAGAGAGAGCAGTTTCATTTTGGAAGTGTTAAAATTAACAAACTATTCTTTGTTCCAGTTATCAGACTGTAGGTCATTTTTAGATCAGCTGCCAATTTGACTTTATCAAACCAATCAGACTTACTCTTAATTATTCTGTTGTTGTGATGAATTTTATAGGAAACTCAATACACTCAGTATATTGTGTGAAAGGAAATAAAGCCTTGAAGAACTAATAACTGAAGAATGGTGACTTCAGTGGCTTTATTTTAATTGCAATATATCAATTGTTTTATATGGACAGAAAACTAAATAACAAAAACTTTCAGCTAGGATCCCAAACTACAATTCAATCAAAATTGTTAATATAAAAAACAAAAGAACAAGTTTAACCCAGTTTAAGGTTCAAGACTTTAATTCGAGAAAAATGATTTGATTTCCTTCAAACATAAAAAATGATAGAGAATTTTAAATGCTCAATGAAAATGAATTACATGCATAAAGTTTATTTATATTGGATTAGATTTGTTATCTTTATTTATACTATTCAACAAAGCTTTAATCCAAGAGTTTTTTCCTGAATCTCATTTATATCCAAAATTATAATCATCAATAGAATATCTTAGGGTGAATAAACTTTTTTCCTAGGTGGTCGGGAAGTGGTCTTTATATTAGTAAGATTAAAAATTAGTTTGACCCCAAAAACAATAGATGAAAAAATTTTTAAGTAAAAAAATCAGGTGAGTCATTTTTATCGAACAGCACTATATGTTTCCATAAGTTTATGTATTTTCCAATGATGTTCTTCGTCTATGATCTCAACCTGGTCCCACAGAGGGCGGTGATCTCCCTTTTCTCTCCTTATGTGGTAAGCCACGCTTGATTTTTCCACTTCCCCTCATGTTACAGCTTTCTGGTGTCTTAGCAGCCTGTCTCCCCTTTATATTTCTTTCCGCAGCTACACGGGACTTCGTACACACAGTCTTTAGTCATGTTCTCCTCTATTGGGGTGGGGGGTTCTTACTCGGGAGAGATATCTGCGAAGTGTCGTCCAGCTTTTGAAGGTTGTCCTGATGTTATATGGATTTCAGATCCTTTGTATTTTCATATAAGACAGGCAAACTGTTTTCTGAGTGTTGTTGACCTTCTCATGTACCTGCCTATCCCAGTTTTTTGGGGCTGCTGCCATGTACCCAGGGTAGTCGTTACATTGTAGGGTACTACTTATACTGACCAAGAGTGTGAGTTCAATACCTGATTAAGTTTGTCTTTTAAGAGAAAGTGATATTTATGTTGGTGTCACTGCGAATACTCATAAAGGAGAGGGAATGATTAAATCAAAATTATGGTCAGACTCATTACAGTGAGCATTGAGTATGTTGTTTTGTGTTCATATAATCTTTTATTTAAATTCCTTGAGATTTCTATCTATTCTTTTTACAGGTTATAGAGTAAATTCCTTCTTCAAGTTTTAGCTTATTAGTATTTTGTTTAGTATTTATGCTCTTATGGTTTTAGAAATAGTGATACATATTGCAAAGCATAAGATTATTAGAACAATTTAAATAAAATCAAACCTCTTGCTCCCTATGTATATAATACATATTTACATAAATACATATTTATATAAGGGTTCAGGAATTGCCATTGTGTTTTTGCAATCATTGTTAGATTTGTATCCAATGTAAGCAACAACAAAATGCTACATAAAATGTGTTAAAGATGAAAGTTGAATAAAACTTCAAGATGATGTATTGTTACTATGTTCACAAGGAAAACAGTTTTTATTTCAATCTTTTTCTTTCCTATCTATACTATGATTTTTCTGCTTTGTTGTATGTAAAACTATTATAGTTTTCTACCTCAGGTCAAAGTGCAACATCTCCCCAATCCTTGCTTCTTTTGTACTAGAATCAGTTTTACTTTTTGACTGAAAGTGTAAAGGAATTGGATAAACAATGGTAGGAAACAGAGAAAAAAGAGAATGTGAATGAAGAAATGGAGGAAATAAGAAAATGAGAAGGAAATGAAAAGAAAACCAGATGAAAGGAAAAAATAAATATATAAAAATGAAGAAGGGATAGAGATGAAGAAAGTCATAGAATTACCAGATGAATATGAAGTGACAAACATCAAAATATTGAAAAGAAAATAAAGATGAAAAGGTGTAGCAATTGTGATATATTAAAATTCTTTATTGACAAAAAAAAGCAAAAAAAAGATGTAGTCACAAAACATTTATCAATGTGTTATTCTTTTTTAAATATATGAAACTGTGAGAAGAGGGTGCTGAAAATGTTCAGCTTCCCCATGATTCCAATATTTGATCAGATTTTGTGAATTGGGATCAGTTATGACCTGTTCATCAGACAGTTAGTTATATGCCACAGGCTTAGGCAATCATGTATCTTTCGATATATGACTGACGAGGCAGATTTTTTTCCCCACAGTAGTTTGCCATTTCTTTTTTGCAGTAGACCTGTTGCCATCCAAGGCTATAGAAACCAGTCTGTCCTGCTATTTACCCATAGCTGGAGGGAGAAGAAGGGTATTCATACCTTTCCCAAGGGTATTAGCACGTAAGTGAAGGTAATGAATTCGACTTGAATTTGAACTCGGCTCTCCAGTTCCTCAGTCTGAGTTGCTGTCCAGTACTCCACCGTGCTTTCTAACCTGTTCATCACCCACTTATAATGAATGCCTGTAAAACATGGATGGCAACAATAGAAGAATAAGAAGATACAAACAAATGATTAGAGAACTCAAATATTTATCAGAAACACAAAAGTTAAGAGCAAAACAAAGAACAATAACAGAAAAGAAAAATACAATATCTAAAAGTAAGTTCATGGCTAAGTGGAAATAAAACAAGAGAAGCCAAATTTAATATTTAGGAGGAAACCCATTTACTTTATCCAAGAGTCCCCTAACAAAATTCAGTAGAAAATTTCAACAATCTTAAAACAGAAATTACATTAGGTATTTTACCTTTTTTTAAATTGTCTTAGGAACAAGTTATTTTCTTTAATTTTATTTTCTCAATATTAGGCAATTATTTACATTTCTTCAGTTGATTTTACACTCAAAAGAATTCTCCACCCAAATTCTAAATAAATAAGCTAACAAAATTTAACAGTTACTGTGAAAAAATAAATAGAAATGAAAAAGAAAGATTTGGACATCTATTTTTTTTTCAAAATATAAACTAAATATTTAGAGAGAAATCTACAGGCAACATAAAATCATTAATAATTCCTAAACTCTCGCCTTGCTTTTTTTCACTAGGGTAGACAACTCATACAATCGTTTTACTGGAGGTCATCCGGATTATATTTTCTTTAATTTTTTTATTATTTGTCATAGTTTTTCTTCTTGCCATTAACAAACTGAAAAAAGACAATATGAGAAAGTATAAAACATGGTTGGAATGTGTAAACAGTGAGGAGTGCACATAAAAAAATAATAATTGTCAACAAAAAAGGACATCTGACATGCCTGCATTGCACAATTCACCAACAAAATGCAATGTACTGAAAATGGCAAAAAAGAATTAAAAAAAAAAGAATCATTTTCAGGTAGACTAAAGATTATTTGTGATCAGAAAACAGAGGTTTTTTTTTAAGCAATCAATATTGAATTCTCCCCCAATGCAGACAACTTTCATTGATAACAAATCAACAAAGTGTTTTTCCATGTGTGCATCTTCAATACAAAATAACAACACTAATCCATATTTTTCTAGAAGTCTGATTTGTATGCTATTCATGCCTGGCAGTTAAAATGATGATAAATTGAGCAAAACAAAAAGAAAACTCACTTTTTTGACAAGTGAAAGTAATCCTGAATTCTTGAAAATATTCTTTTGTTTCTATTTACCACCAAGTGTTTTAGAGAAAGTATTTTGACAATTTAATAATCAGAAAATTTTTAAAAATGATGAATTAATCGTAATCAAGTGGTTTTATTTATCCCATTAAGATTGAAATAATCTTTAAAATACTTCAAAATTAATTGAATTTATTCAATTAATATATCCTGGGGAAAATAAAAACTTGAAAATAATAAACTATTATTTAAGAAAATGCAATAAAAAAAAGGAAATAGACTTCATTTTATATATTTGCTACCTAATAAAGGAAAGCTTTAAAAAATTATTCTGCAGGCAATTTTGAAATACACAGAATGAAGTTAAATCTCAGACATACCTCTAACTAATCAATAGTTAATTAACAACCGACATGGGAATTTTTGTTAATATTTCACTGTTTATTCACACATTCCTCAGAATATTATGACTAGAAGTAATATTTTCTATTTTTTATATGAGGATATATATAAATAATATAAAATAAATAACTAAATATTCTTGTTTTGTTTCTTTGTATAACTTTATATCATGCCACCTAGTTTAGCAGATGACTTTTCCTGAGGCCCAATAGGTGATGATCTATAAAGAATTTTAAAAATAAAGTGCACAAGCCCTTCTCTCTCTCTCTCTCTCTCTCTCTTAAACCGCAAGATGCATAGTGACAGGATGAATCGCATTTCCCATTGTAATAGTGACCCTACCAAAAACAAGAAGAAAAGTGGAAGAGACAAAAAAAAACAAATGGAGATAAGACATGATTGAGATAAGTAAAACAATTTTTATTCTCTGTGACTCTGGGATATGATATATCAGTTATGGGAAACTGAGAGTTCATTCAAAGTAGTAGTTGAGATAGACACATGGAGAAAATCAAGATGCATCTGTAGGAAAATTCATCAGGAATAATGTCCATGAATTATTGTATTGTAGTAGTAGAGAGTTAGTCTTTGTCTCGATACAGTCTTTGACTGTCTGTCGAACTCTCTGCGTTAGCAGAGAGGAACCCGGATGAAGCTTTGCCGAAGGGCAAGGTTTCGTCCGGGGAGGTAGACAGACCCTGAACCCATCTAGGCGGGTTCGAAGGGTATATTTTTGGCCGAGCCTACGGGCTCGGAGATACCCACATTAAACCGGCCTTGTGCCACATTCAATCCTCGTGGGTGGATCGATAAATACTGAGAATTAGTCTTTGCTGCTATTCTTTGTTTTTTTTTGCTGGCCAAAACCATTTCTGTTGATGATTGCGAGGTTAAGTTTGCTTGCTTTGAGGGTCCATCACTAATGCCAGCCTGGTTGGATCTGTCATTGTGGGTAAAAATCAGTGTTGGTTTTATAGTGAGTCAGTGGCTAAGAAACAGTTGCTGCAAAAATCTGATTGTTCAGAAGAGATGGTTTATGATCCTGGTATTTTTGGATGGTATTCTGGAAGTTGGTGTAAGGAGCAAGATAAAATTAAGGTCTGTTTTTCTATATATATATATATATATATATATATATATATATATATATATATATATATATATGCCATCCACAGACAGGCTGTTTCACTGTATCACAGCTTATCAGTGAGGCTAGACATCTGATTGCTTCAAACCAGAATCAAAATCTGACTGATTTGGCAATAGTCAGAGATTTTCCCCCAAGCCATAGCCACACAGTTGAAAGAATGGCAATTTTCTGTGAATAATTTGGGACAGTGTTCAATTTGGGAAGAGCTTGTAACATTAGTAGTATTAGTCATTGTTTACAAAATATCAAGTGGTAGGGATTATTCCAGTGAGGTCTTTTTAATATAAAAATAGTAAAAAGATAAATCCATGATAAGAGCTCAATGTATAAATTTATATACAGAGCAATATGAATAAATAAATAAGAAAAAGAATTAATTAATCTTCATATAATCAGTTACAAATTTATTTCAACATTTATATAAATATATATATATATATATATATATATATATATATATATATATATATATAAAAGGCAGGATGTGTGTGTTTGTGTAACAAATGCATGGCCGCAATTTTCGACGGATTTCACCAAAATTTATATGCACATACTCCAAGTTAGCAGAAAGACCAAGACCGACTTTGCATTTCCCAAATCTCATCGATAATGGAAATAATCAATTTTTTCATACTTCTATGGCAGTTTTCATGTAGTTTGCGGCCATTTTGTACTGGCCAGAGTGAGAGTCAATACCTGTCTGCCACGAATAGACAGGAAGATTCTATTGGCCAGAGTGAGAGCCAACAGCCGACTGACATGAATGTTAACTAGCATGCTATCATGCAAAAAAATCGATAGCTGCATTTGTCACAAGTGGGAAAAATTTAAATCTGCATGGCACTTTACTCCAATTGGCTGATTCGCTTGCTTAAACTCAACATTGATTCTGATTCTGCAGAACTGGGTTGGGTGTGAAAAAGTATTTGTTGTTAACATTCTGTTTTCATTCGGTTTTTCCAGTTACGAGTCCTTTTTTAAAGCTGATTGTTTTGTGTTCATTTTGTTTAGTTCTTTTATCATAACAGAATTAATGTTTAGTATAGAGCTTAGAAAAAATTCGCAGTGTGAGATAGGCAAGAAGTAAGGCATGTAGCAACATCAGCATGGTAAAGGGCACTCCTTTAAAGGCAAGGAAGGGCAAAAATATTTTAAGTTAAGGGATAGCGATTGCTGTATGAGTCGTACGACTTTTTAATCAAGCACATGCAATGCTGGGCCATGCTGCTAGTATATATATATATATCACAAAAAAACATTCCAGTTTGCAAAAAAGTTAATGCTGCAAAAAATTTATAGCCTCCATAACAAACTGGCAACCTAATGTCATTACAATCTTACTATGTTTTATTATCTTGTTCTAAATTTTATTAGATTATCATTGTGAGAGGACATATTAACACGATTTCCATTCCAATGGTCTTGACCTGGCATCTTGGCTTCAGTTACTTTCTCACAGAAGTTGCTACTGGAATGTTCTAAGTAATCAGTTAGAATAACTGAAATTTCTTGTATTTCATATATTTCTTCTGGATTTTGCTTCTTCTGTGTATTTAGTCACTTTCCCACTAACATAACATAGCTTCCCTTTTGCCTTTTCTATAAATATTATATAAATATTTTCATGGTAATTCTTCTGACTTTATGAATTTAAGTGCATTACTTGATTGGCAACAAGATCTCATCATTTTACAATTGAAAAGGCCAGATTTAACCACAGTTTTTTCTATTGTGCTTCTGACTCAGGGATCTCTCTTCCGACATCTTGCTTTCCAATCAACTTTGATCTTCAAAAATTTAAATACAATGTTAATTGATATTTTTGTCTATTCTTTTGTTGTTGTCACGCCTTTATAATATTTTTCTTTTTGTCATATTCTTTCACACTCAGTAACCCCTTGTGTATAGTGGCTTTATTGCTTTGCCTGAGGTGAAATGATTAAAAAAATGGAAGTTGAGTAGTCATTTTTTATATTTATTTAAAATTGGTTCTCACTGAATTATGTTTGTAAGCATTATCTAAGATTTCATTTACTTTCCAAATAATGATATTGATTTTGAAGTGGTTGACAGAACTAACAAGTTAACACTGTTAATCACTTGGTCAGTATCCAAAATTAGTTTTTAAGAATACTAACATTTGTAAGTAAAAAACATCCTTAACAATTATCTTTGCAATGGGTATTCATCATATTCATAACAATTCTTTAAGTATAAACTAGCATTTTTTTGTGCAATCAAAATGATACCTTTAACCTTCTTAGGATTGTCTTTTGTTAGCTACATTTACCACCTTTATTTATTTGACAAAACTATCTTTGCCACCAAGACTGATGGAATGCTTAGCAAAAGACAAATTCACTAACAATAATTTATGAGATCAAAACACAAGCATGTTGGATAGTTGAATAAATATTTCTCTCTCATTGCTTCTGTCATATCACCTCTTGTTATTTTTGTCTGGACATGGGCCAATGTGTATCAATGGTTGGCAGTTGAGTGAAATCAGGGATCAATTTGGAAAGACAATTTGAAGCTATGATGAGTCACAGAATAGAAGATAGGCATTAGGATTTAAGTAATCAGAAGATACAGTATCGACAGAATGCAAATAGATTCACTGGAAATAAGTGGTATTCAGTCCATGATGAGAACATTCCATTCCAAGCCTTTTCCACATTATAACAAATGGTTAGTTGGTTTTGTGTAGCAGCATATCAACATCTATGAATTATTTAATGCTGAAATCTAAATATTTTGAAAACAATTTTATATTTTATTTCAACTAAATATATTTTGAATGCAATTGCATGACTTCAACTACAGATAAAATGTATTGTTGGTAATTCTAGTATAAAATGTATTGTTGCTAATTCTACTGAAAATATATATTGTCACTCATTTTTTATATAAAAATGTATTGCTGGTATTTTTATTATAAAAAAGTATTTTTATACTTTCATAGTGTTTTGTTTTTGTTTGGAGATACACTATTTTCCCATAGCTGGGACCCTGGCAGGTGCTGCCACCGGTGTGAACCTGGGAACAACAGCAATTAAGAGGTGGTGCCACACTCCTCAAAATCTCTTGAGGCCTTGCTGCTGGATATAGTTTATTGTCATACCAAGGACAATAACAGATGCCAATTAAAAGAACTGAAGGCAACACATATAACAACTAATCTTAATTTTCCTGTTTAACATTAGCTCTTCAAGTGATGCTTTCATTAGTTTACAATTCAGGGTTGTTCAGTTAAAACAAAAAATGGCGAAGAAACCTATCTATTCATTTTCTTCTCTCAAGATTTACTCAATGATTTATCCATCAATCTCTCTGTTTGACCATTTGACTGAGTTTTCATGTGTTTAATGCTTTGCTATTTACAGAAGTGGGGAAATGGGCTTTGGAAATTTGACACTCACAGAACATATTGAAGGCAAAAGTGGCAAAAGAAGGTAATGAGGTGACACATCTCACAAACTTGTATAAATGGATGGCAGAATATGAACAAGGAAGGATAGTAAAGGCTAAATCATTAGTGGCATTTTCACAATACCATTTATGGCTTGAGCTGGTCTTTGTCAAATTATGGTTGTTGTTCTGTAGTGGGTCGTTTTGACTGTCTTCAGGCAAGTACCCCAATGTCACATTGTCTCGATTTCTCACTAAAAGTCAAAAGGCATCATTTCATCAGTCAAAATGTTTTCTTGTTATAATACATGGCACAATGCAATGGGCTCTGTATTGGCTAATTTTACTGTCCCCAGTATGGTCATGTTGCTAACTACATGTCAGTTATGTAGAGGGTACCATGAATGTAGGGTACCAGTTATGTAGGGTACAATGAATGAAAGAACTTCCCTACCATAACCATTTTTCCTGACCATCTACTAAACCAAAAAAATCACTGAAGAATTTTGGAGGGAGTAACTCCTTCTTATTATTCTTTTTTCCTTGTTTGTGAGACTTGTGATCATCAACTGACTACCAAATATGTTATATTTCAGAACAACCTGTGTGCTTACTTTTGCTTTTCTTGTGAACTCCATTGAAAAATCAGCCTAATGAGTGAGCCACATAACAAAACTTATGCAAATTCTGATGAGTGTGTAGTAGAATCAGACCAGAAATAGGACAAGAACAGTGCAGGTTTGTTAAAGACACTGGAACAAGGTATACAATATTTATGCTCAGAATGATATCATAAAGAGCGATACAAATGCAGACAAATGTGTACTTATGTTTTATAGATTATGAAAAAGCATCTGAAAAAGTATGTCACAAAGAGTTGTTGGAAATGTTAGTGTTGGGGCGCACCCACCTTTTAACTAGTAATGGACTGGTCCCTCTTATATAAGTCAGCTCTGGAGAGAGAGTGACAGAGCGTCAGAGAGAGCGTCAGCGTTAGCAGTCCAGATAAGCTTACCCGGTACATACCGTTGGACTATAGACTTTGGATATTGTTTCGTACTAACCAACCTTCGTTCTACTAATCACTCTATTGTTAATTGCTTTTATGAATATACCAGTATTTTCCTCTACAACTGTGTTTGTCTTGATTCATACACCGACACGCAGGAAACTCACAACATATCAGTTAGGTAAACTTAATATATTTGATAGATATTAGAATAATCCAGAACTTATACTGGCAGCAAACAATCTGCATATGGATAGAAGATAAATTCAGTAAATATACGAAAATAGAAAGGGGTGTAAGACCAGGCTATATCTTTTCACTGGACTTATTCAACCTATGCAATGAGGTAATTCTGGGAGAACTAGAAGACCTTCATTATTGGTGGCCATAATCTTAACAAAATATGATATTCAGAAGACAGACTGTTGACACAGAAAAGAAACTACAAGAGCTCCTAAAGAAGGCAGTGAAAGAAAATGAGAAGAAAGGACAAAACATCAATTGCAAGATGATAGAATGTTTGTTAGCAAAAGATGAGCCCAACATGCAAATTACAAATTGAAAATATCAAACATGTAAAACAATTTAAATATCTGGGAAGTGTTTTAACAAGTGATGGAAAGTGCAACACTGAAATCCAAAAGCACATTGAAATAGTGGAAGTTGCCATCCAAAAGCTAAGCAAATATTAAGAAGCAGAAAAATATTGTTAGAAACAAAGAAAAGAGTACTGAACTGTCTTCATATAGAGCAGTGAATGCTGGACAATCTCTTCACAGATAAAGAAGAGACTTGAAGGAACAGAAATGTGGTTCTACAGAAGGAAACTGAGAATACCATGGACTGAAATTTTGTGCAACAATAAAATTTTAGAGAAAATGGAAATAAAAAAGACACTTATACTTAACATCAGGAAGAGTGAAATTTCTAAGGCACATAATTAGGAAAGAGGGCTTAGAAAATTTGATATTCACTGGACAGATTGATGGCAAAAGGGACAGGAAAACAATGGATAACCTACTTAGTTAGCTTGAGTAAATGGAGAGTGGAGCAAGGTTTAGAAGAGATAACAAAAATAAAAAAAATTATTAAGAGCTACAAAGGACAAGAAATTGTGGAGAGCCATGATCGCCAACATCTTGAAAGTATGTAGCACATAGAAGAGTTAATGCTTATTATCTTAGCAGCTTGTACAGAACTTCACTCTACTGCTATGGTCAATAAATTTGATCCTCTCCAGTGGAATCTGTTGTGGGTGGAATAAATATTTAATTCAGATGATGCTTTTCTGCTTTGGACTTCTTGTTAATAATGAATTGCAAAGATTGGCATAAATGAAAGTTGGTTTTGTTATTACAGATGTTATCTTCATGTAGACATGAAAGGTGTTTATTTAGGCTTGCTCATCATATCACTTGTAAGGGAATCTTTAGTATTTATCCATTACTTAAATATTTCTATCAAAGAACAACTAACAATTCTCACAAATAAATATTTGCTTACCAAGAGTTATTATTTATAGCTTAAGTTAAAAGAGAATAGGTTTTCACCTGCATTTTTTCACACTTATTTCTTAAGACTACAAGCAAAAATAAGGATAGAT